>QKYT01000332.1:84594-99803 GCA_003550305.1 Glomus cerebriforme | reverse complement strand
GGTCAATCCAATTACTTATATTGTATTTAATCGGGTATGTACCTTATTGATCACCAATTTTTGTTTAATCTGATATATATACTATGTTAACTAATTATTTTAATAGTTATCAATTGGATATATATCCGATTGAACAGCATTTTACCTGTGATCTGCACCATATATCCGGGTGGCAGATAGACAGATTGCATCACTACTTTTCAGTTTATTAAATAGAAGCTATTGTAAGAGAAGACCTGTAAATAAAAACAAAATATTTTTATTTCTCAGAGAAGTGAGACAGTATGTAATTTTAACAATACTCTAAATAGGGCTCTGATTGGTTTAATTTTAGTTTTATAGATTACTAATATTAATATCTAAAATACCAAAATTGAACTAAAATACTAATATTAGATGTATTTTTGATAATATTATGTAACTACATTTTTTGCATCTAATGTTTTTAATAATGTTAAATTTCTCTATCAACATGATATTCTTTCAAGAAATTTTGTTAGAAAGCTGTAAATGCCATATGAAACCTAAAGAAAAAAAAAAGTTAATTGGAACGAAATGAGACAAATTGTGAAAAAGCAACAAAAAAATAAATAAAAAGCCCTTCAAAAAGCCACACGAAACCTAGAGGAAAAAAAAAAGTTAAATGTATTATAACACAGGTCTGTAAAATGATCATTTTCTCACATATAGGCTTTGGTATTTATCATTTTATACTAATTTGCACCAATAACATTTTGCAAAAAATACTATATAAGCTATTATATCTATCACTTTATTCTTTCTTGTCAAAGGTAATATAATCGTTAATATCTTTGAAGTTAATATTGAGAAAGACAAGTCTATTAGTAAGTTCAAAAAGGCTATAAAGGTGAAAAAACAAAATGACCTTGCTGGTATAGACACAGACAAGCTTAAGCTTTGGAAAGTAGAAATTTCTGGTGATCATATTAATCTCTTAAGCAATCTTACTTCAGAATAATGATGAACTGTTAGCAATAAATGAAGTTGAAAACTACTGGGCTGAGAAACTACTTAAAAGGCATATCCATATTTTGGTCGAACTACCAAAGACCACCATCACTTCGAGCTGCATCACCCTGTTAGAGAAATTGCTTAATAAGTCCATCTATGATATATATAACTAAGAAGTTGGTTGAGAGAATGTTTCTAACCTATTATTGCATTGTAGAGTTCGATGTTATCATTAATCTGAAACGAAAGGCATTTAAGTAAATAGTGAATATTGAATACATGACTCTCGAAGGCCTCAAAACTTCAATACGTAAATGTACCAGCCACCGGCACTTAAAAATGATGAAGTAGTACTCAACTTTATGAATGACGGAGGAAGATATTTACCTAGGAACGATGTCTCATTCTGGGAGATGTTGCAGTCGCTAGTGTCAAAACCCAACCTTAAATTTACTGTATTCATTGAAACGCCATCAAAACTATTCAACGAGTGGACCTTTCTGAAAGTGTATAAACTCTATAGTCTTAGCGATGACCTGAATCCTAATATTGATATTTGGGCGGACTCATAGCAAAAGGTGAGATTCAGATGGCCATGTGATTTTTGAGATTTTATGATAATCATATACTTATCGATCTTGTCATTATAGGGTAATCTTTTTTTTATGATATATTTAGTAAAAAAGTCTGCAAATTAATTTTTTTGTTATTGTATTATTGCTGTAAATTTCGTAAATATCATAAAATTACATTTTAATAAAATATGGATTATGGTATTAATTTCAATAATGATAATACAATTTTAGCTGCTTTAAAAGAACTAAATAACTGAATACCTTTTTTACTGAATATTCAAACTCTGATGATGAAAAAGAGCCTAGTATTATACCAGATAATAATGATGGTGAAGAAGTAATATCAAACTTTGATGATAATACTTCAAATTTAGATGATAATATTTATTTAAATGATTTTGAATTTAAGAAAATTTCTAATAATTATATTGAAGATGAAGTTTACAATCGTCTGAAATTAAAAATTAAAGAATTTTTTGAAAAGGGAAAGTGTTCATATCGTTCTTCTAATCAACCTTGTTTTACGAAAATTGATTATAAACAGTTTCTTGCACGTCGAACTGAATTTAAAAGTTTAGATAAAAAAATGTTAAATTTGGTTATTATGAGACAACTTATGGCCTTTCAAAAAGATGAAAATACAAGGAAAGCTAATAAAAATAATAGAAAATTTGTTCNCTTTAATTATCGTTACAATAATGATTTTTTAATTTGTCGTACAATATACAAAAATCTTATTGGAACTAGTCATAAATATTTGNATAAAATCATACAACATTTACGAGAACATGGGATTGAAGAATGTGTACATGGTAATACTGGCAGAGCTNCAAAAAATATGAATCGCATTGAGGTTAATTATGATGTAGCATGTGATGTACATGCATTTTTAAAAAACTATTCAAACATACATGGTATGCCTTCACCTGGATGGCATTGTAATAAAATTTCAATGCCAGTTGTATTTCTTTCAACCAGTTACAGTTATGCTTCAGTTTATCATGACTATATGTAGGCTTATAGGGAAAAGTATGAAACGGAAACTCATGTTATGGCCAAATCAACTTTTATTAATATCTGGAAATCTTTAATACTATCACTTCAGTTTATATCTCCAAAATCTGATTTGTATAAAACTTATGAGATAATGAAAATGGACATCCAGTATGCTACGTAACATAAAAAAAAATAGAATTTACAGAAAATTACTTAGCTCATTTAAAACGTGCACAGCAAAAGTGGAATTATTATAATTCTAATATTGCACATGCAATTGAAGATGGAAAAAATAATCCTAATTCATCTGAATCTCAAATACTATTCAAAACCTTTCAAGGTAGTGTTCATATTGCATATGATTGGACCCAAAATGTGCAAATACCATATTCACCACAATAAATAGAATCCTTATTTTTCAAAAATTCTCGAAAGGTACATTTATTTGGTGTTTGTAATACAGAAAATTTTTCTCACACCCAACAGACTAATTATGTAATTGATGAAGGTGAAATGCCTGATGATGGTAAACAAGAAAAGGGATAAACTGCACACTAAGTTTGGTTTTACATGCAATTCAAAAATATAATCATGGAGAAAAAAAATTAGTTGTTGCATGCGACAATTGTATAGGGCAAAATAAAAATAATTACTCATTATTTTTTTATTCATGGTTAATTGATCGTGGTATATATGATGAAGTTGAATTAAACTTTATGATACCTGGATATACAAAATTTATTTGCGATAGGTGCTTTGGCTTGATTAAAATTCTTTATCAAAAGAGTAAAGTGAACACTGTAGATGATGTAGTTTCAATTGTNAACCATTCTACTACAAATAATTTTAATATTGCTCAACGTTATTTAAATGGANAAGNGTTTCAATATTATNATTATAAGAATTACTTTCAAAGGTTTAAGAAATTACCTAATATTCAAAAGTACCATCATTTTTATTTTTCTTCACAAAATCCCGGAGTTGTATTTTATAAAGATAAACTTGAAGAAAATTACAAAAGAGCTACAATTCGTACTTTTTCCTATGCTACTAATATTTTACCACCCACAATCAATTTTAGACCTNTTTCTTTAAAAAGACAAGAGGAACTATATAAAGAAATTGCACCCTATGTAGATTTACCCTTTNGTGATATTACTTGNCCAAANCCCGAACTTCAGAATGAATANAAATNAAATTTTCGCATAATAAACCAATTTTTTTTACATCTTTTACATAATAAAACTATTAACTTACATTTTTATATAATAGAACATCGTTATAAATAAAATTTTCAATTTTATTGATTTAAAAAGAAATGCTTTGAAATTGCTATTTTTTATTACTTTCTTCTAAACTTTATAAAGTCATAACTCTTATATATTTAGCAATACAAATAAAATAAAAATGTTAAATGGAAAGTAAAGGTTCTTAAAAGATTGCTTGTAAAATTTTATTTTAGGTTGTAAAGAGTATTTTTGAAAAATCTGTAATAATCACATGAAAATTATGCAAAAACTTTAATTGCGATTTTCTCAAAATCACGTGACTGTCCAAGTCCCACCTTTTGCTATGGGTCTGCCCATTTATCCCATTTTTCAATGTGATTTATAGATACGAAGAATAATAGGCATTGTGAAAACTTTTTGATGAATTGGAGACACGTATTGCAATACTCCCATTAATGTATTCTATGAGGCCACAAAAAGTATCTATTCCTATACTTATCTCACCTCCGTAACTTTTCTGTTTAAAAGTCAAATAAAAATAGTACCTGAAAAGTTAGTCGAGGGTAAGAACGGTTGCAGAAATCTTGATTATGAAATTGAATCATGTATAACTGGAAGAACAATCAGCTTGATCGAGATCAAAAAAGATGACTTTAAATAGGGTTTTACTTAGGCCACTATACAGATGGAATCTTTACTATCTCGCAAATGCAAAGCATATGAAATAAACAATGAATATGATATGGATAAAGTATGGGGATTGTAACAGATGCGAAAAAATGTATTTCATGGAATGTATGCTAGATAATGAAAGGAAACCATCGTTTAAGTTGTCAAAATCCTATTTGTTGTATATGAAAATTCAAATATGAGAAACAAAAAGGTTCTTGATCATATTATATAGTTATTGGAAGAGGCACAGAAACTGGCAGAAGCTTCTCAAAGTGGAGTAAAAAGGGTAAGGTGATCAGACGATCTTGCGGTAAAATCAAATTAGGATTTAGAAATAGATAGGGCTTAGAATAAAAATGTAGTAATTTCATCATATATCAAGGGCAAAGTATTGTATTTGTATTTATTTTTTATCTCTATATTAATAAAGCAAGTTTTTTACATTTGTCACATAACATTAAATAATTCCCGTCATGTATAAAATATTATAAATCGTGTTATCTGAGCTTAAGAGCAGAATTAAGGAGTTAGAGAAAGCAGATCTGAAACAGGTTACTAAGATTTATGAGCTTAAAGCTGAGGTAGTAAAATTAAGGTGTGATATCAATAAACTTAAAAAAGAATCAGAATCTAAGAAAAATCGCAAATTCCAAACTAGGTACATTCAGATAGCTAAGGAAATTTTGCCTATGATTAAATATTGACCTTCTTTCTTAACAGATTAGAGCTTGATGTCTTCTTTCAAAAATATTGAATCGCATTGGAAGTGCAAGGGGCTCAGCATTGGCTTCATAATATTAGCTAGTATAAGGATGTTAAAAAATTCGAAGACATTGTTAATTGTGATCAGCAAGAAAGATGCATATGTCAAAATAATAGAATCTACTTTCTTAAAGTATGGTATGACAAAAAATCAGAAATCGTTATTCCTAAAAGAATCCAAAAAATTAAGGAGTTAGCATCTAAAAGTTTTGATATCTTATAATCAATAGTCTTATAATACATGTAACTTTACATTTAATTAGCAGATAAATATATTGTGTATCAAGTAAAGGTCCTAATTTTTAGAATTCGTGCAAAATCCAAGTGATGCAAAAATGAATTAAAAAGTATATTCTTATTGATTATATCCCATTAGCACAAGCATAGAAACTTTATCATGTACAGTGGGTTAGTCAGGTTGCTTTAATAAACCTCTTGCACTTGTATTTATTTTATATGTATTAATAAAGTACTGTTCACATTCGTAAAAAATAAAGATTATGACCACTTAAAGTTTAGCACTTTTTTATATATAGTATTGTAAAACGTAATTCTCATCTATCAATTCCTGTTGCACCAATTTCTACTGCATCCTTGTGATAGCATCATCCATCTACACATCCCCTTGACATAAGTCAAGATGTTAGCTATTCATCACATGAAATTCAACTGAAATGATCCAATCATTTGAGTGCGACAAAAAAAAATTTTCTTTCCTCCCCTCTTTCTTGATAAATTTTAACTCCTGTTACTTCTTTTCGAGTCTAAAAGATATTAAAAAGTAGGAGAATCTTCAAAAAATAAGTCCATATTAAAGAGGTAAGATATTCTTAATGTATTTTCTATTTTTGGATATGAACAGATAGGACAGCCAACAATTTGATTAGTCTTATTAATCAATAATCAATCAATAAAATGTACTCAACATGACAAATTAAAATTTTTATTTTTATTTCCAAATTTTCACTTATAAAAAAAATATGGCTGAAATACCCAAAGTTTATAACCAAGAAATAGACCTTGATAATTTAGACTTCAAACGCTCCTATACTCTTGAAGAATTCGAGTATATCAACAGCAAGCTAAAAAATTATACTTTGAAAATCGACGGACATCCTGTTAACCTTTTTGAGCTTGACAAAAATGGAAAACTAGTACCAATACCACTAACACCATGCTGTAGAGAACAGGTAGTTGCAGAAATTGCCGCTCAACTTCGTAACTGGAACGTGCAAACTCAACAAGGTGGTGGAATCACTACATCACAGGGTGGATTTGATTTTGTCATTGATCATCAATCAGCGATTAGAGCACCAGACGTTACTTTTATATCCCAAAATACGGTTCTCCGACTGACTAATGAACAGGCTTGGACCTTCCAGGGTGCTTCCTTTACCCCTATATTTCTTGTTGAAGTTGCTGATATTGGAGAGGATACAGATAATTCAAAATTCAAGAAAGCAGACAAGAGATTTAAAGAAGAACTCATAACACAAAGTACAGTGGTCCAGCTTGGTTGGTTAATCGATCCTCAACATAAGCGAATTTATATATACAGGAGAGGTAGGAGACGTAGTAATCCTGAATGGGGAGATATTAGCGGTAAAAATATTTTGCCAGGTTTTGTGTTGGATATGTCTTTAATTGATAGAATTATTGATCCGGTATGTTGCTATTCCTTATTTCTCTATTTCTATGCTATAAATTCTATTATTAATATATTTATGGGTTTATTGATCAGCCACCACCAACACCTCAAGGACCTCAAAGACTTCGACATTGTCCTGATTGTAATAATACTTTCAATAACAATTATGAACTTATAAAACATTTAGAAAAATTTCACTTTAATTAGGATCAAAGAATAATTATTTAACAATAATATAATTAGGAAAAATTTATTCGTTACATCATATAGGAACTATAATTATGTGATTTTAAATTATTTGATTGGCTAATTTTTTGTAGTTTGAAATATAATAAAAAATTTTCATAAATGCATATAAATCTACTAATTTTATTATATTTAAAATAGATTATAGATACAGTATATGTAAATTTACTATATAACTAACTAAGGTCAAAAAAAAAAATTACTATAAAAGTTTAGCTAATTCCTACACATTCTAGCATTATGGACTGTATTATTGCATTTTTCGCATATATAATCCTTTTTAGCACCATCATTTTTGTTCTCTTTATTAAACCTTTTATTTATTTTAATGGCAGATTTTAACCTTTTATTAGGTGGTCTTCCTTTTGCAACATGTTTTAATAGTTCCTGAATATCTTGCGTAGCAAAAATTCTACCATCTACTTTGAATAAAAGTTTATCATCAGTTATACTAATTACATCATGTGATTAATGCTTGCTATTCTTCTTTGACTTGTAATAACTCGGCATGTTAAGAGTTTTTTAAACCGTTGATAATCTAATGCTTTTGCTAAACCCATAATTGATGCATATTCATACTTTTTTTATACCATTTTTGAGTATAATTATCTTATTGTTGGGAAAATATAGAGTTTTCTTGATTAAATTTTATAATAAATTGTTGTTTAGATATATTTGTATTATCTTTTAAATAGCATTCAAGTGTTATAATATCAGATTTAATAACATTCTGCTCATCATTTTAAAGATTTTCTTTATACCACCTTTTAGGATTAGTGAAATGTGAAATTTAGCATCATTACTATCCATTATTACTTTAAAATAGTGTCTATATATCATTTCATTATTAATAAGTGATACCTTTCAAATCTGCATAATATCTTCTTTGTTTAATTCAGTTAAAACTTGTTTTATGTAGATTTTTTTATCTTCATAATTATTTCTAAAAAATATCTATTGGCATTATTATCAAATTCTTTATTATTATTGATTGGATAAGAAAAGTTATCTTTGTTAACTTCTTCTGCTAAAATATTGAATAAATCAATGATTTATACTCTATAAGCTGTGGATTCACAAATCTGTTTTTTATGTTTTTCATAAAGCATTGATGATAACTATTGATTAAGAATTTTGTTAACTTTGTTAAACATAATAGCTACAATATGCAGTTAGGAGTAATGTATTTGATTATGCTTATACATTAAGAATCAATACAATAAGATATACATGTATATATATATACCAGACTTTAAGGAAGTTGACAATCCTTCTGACTTCCATGGGATTATAATGAGCCTTTGGAGACCACTCTTCTAATTGGAAAATAATATCTTTTATAGAAGAATTTTGTATAGAAGTTTATACTTGAACGAGGCAAATACAGACCATGAGGTAATAAATATAGTGGATGACAAAAGTAATCAGAATTGCAAAAAATGCAATAATTAAATAACCAATGATTAGAATTGTATGAAATTTTGCATATTTATTATTAAATATGCAAATAAGTTTTATATAAAATTTCAAGATTTTATCTTAGTTCCTTGTTTTACAATCATTATTTTAATTCAAAAAAAAAATCATCAAAATTTAAGGTAAGAAAAAAATTTTAACAAAGTTTAATACTANGCCTAAACCTTATTAATTAGACTGTATATTCATATAAAAATTTTATAAACATAAAATATATCCTTTTATTGNTTTAATAAAAAAAANTTTTTATAATTTAATTAGTTANTTATCNAGTAAATTAAATTTAAAGTTGGCTCAAAAATGATTTAAAATTAAAATAATAGATAAATATTAACACATCTTTGAAACATTTAGAGAATGATTTTTTTTATTCATATTTGTACATTATTGGTTCAAT
Organism: Glomus cerebriforme; assembly: GCA_003550305.1. Taxonomy (NCBI): domain Eukaryota; kingdom Fungi; phylum Glomeromycota; class Glomeromycetes; order Glomerales; family Glomeraceae; genus Glomus; species Glomus cerebriforme. The sequence goes on along the minus strand of QKYT01000332.1, from coordinate 90,830 downwards.
ATTTAATAGATTTTATAATAATTTACAATTGTTATTGTTGTTTGACTTTAATTTGAATTTTAGTTCTTTCAATCAGTATTAAAGGCTAAAATTTAATAAAATTCATATTGATGATTAAACTTTAATTTTAATTTTTTCAACACTATCAAAGTATTAAATGTCAAATTTTTTTTTAATAATTTAGCACAATATAAAACTTCAATTTTGATAGTTTAGTTTTTTAATAAGCTTTGATTTGCATACTACATTTGAATTTTTGTATTTTTTATAGCTTAAAATTTTGACATCTTTTTTTTTAAAACTAAAATGACAATTGTAAGATAAGGAATTAAGATAAAATCCTGAAATTTATATGAAACTTATTTGCATATTTAACAATAAATATGCAAAATTTCATACAATTTTAATCATTGGTTATTCAATTATTGTATTTTTTGCAATTCTGATTACTTTTGTCATCCACTGTAAACTCTTTAATATTAAAATAATACAAATAGCAAAAGTTAAAATAGAAGTTCAAATTTTTTTCAAATAAAATAATACCAGTAAGTAAAAAAAGATTGAATAGTTTTAACCAATATATAAAAAAAAAATGAACATCAGTATTAAAATAAAGATTATTATTGTGTATAGTGAAGATAGTCCATAAAAAGAACTATTCCATAAATAAATAGGTTGAATTGTAGATGACTTGATTATAATATATAGTGAACCATTCCATGCTAGTTACCATATTATATAAAAGTTTAATAAAGGAATAAAGAACATTCAGGAATTGAAGGCAATGATATTGCAGACTCCTTAGTGAAAAAAAAAGTTAACTCTAATCTTTCCATTTCTTCTTATTTTCTTTATATTTAATTTTAATAAAATCTATATTAATAAATTTCTGTCTAATAAATTCCTAAATATCTAATAATAAACTAAAATTACAAAATTTTATTAAATTCCTATGATGCGCATAGTCTAAAGCCAACCACATTTTATCATATGACTTCAAAAAAATAGAAGTGATCGAAAAATAAACTAATTCAATTAAACTTTCTGTTAAATGATAGATTNTATCATTATCTTTCATGTAACAGAGCCCTTTTTTAATAAAATAGTCATCAACATTAGATATATAAAATTAAAAACGGTATATTTTATTAAGTATGTANCNAATTTGGCCATAATAAAGCTGCCCAGAATTACAAAATTTATATAATTCTGGCCAAAATTTGTTAAATCGCACTAAACTAAAAAAGTAAACTCCCTAAAAATTTTTTTCATTATATAATCAGTATCAAAAGAAAATAAACTCCAATAAAATTCACATTNTGTATGGAAAATGCCTCCAAAGTCTCGTAATGTTTAACTTGCAGCTGCAAGAAAAAGCAAACAATTAAAAAAGATTAAAGTAAATTTATTAAGTTTGCTTGAGACTGATGATGATTTATCAGATAATTTTGAGAAAGATGATATTTGGGTTGATATTGATTTAGAAGAAACTATAGATAAGATTGAACCATCTGCATTTGACATTATGCATCAAAATTCAAAAGACTCTGCTGTTTTTAATAATTCGNGTCNATTAACTTATCACAGAAATTCTGAAAGAACCAAGAGGCGAAAAAAAGCAGCTGCAAAAGCAGCAAATAAAGGTTCCTCAAATATTACAGATTATTTATTAATAATTCAATACCAAATTCATTATTGAATAGTCAACAAATTAACACTATAGCTGATGATTTAATAAATCTTGAGAAAACCATAGAGAGGGAAGGGTTTAATTTAGCATTAGAGGAATTAAATACATTAATTAATGACAAATCATTAGTTTCTCAAGTTAAAAACTGGTTGCAACTTATTTTTTAATACATTAACTTGAGATTAGCTGGACACAAATGCATAGAAGCAAGCCAAACAATTGCAGTTAGCATTTGAAAAGGAAAATATCAAGCACGTTTAATTAGAGCATGGACACAAAATTTTATAATTTATNNTTTAATTNCAANATCAATGNGTNNTAAANATCAAAAAATTAAAAGTTTATTAGGTGATGAAGATATTTATTAAATGATTACTGAATATCTTGTGTTAATTGTGATGTAACTGTAGATAAATTTAAAACATTTATTGAACAGGAAGTCTTTCCAAGTGTTGGAATAGAAAATAGAAAATCCATTTCAAATACTACTGTATGTGCATGGTTGAAACATTTTGGTTGGACATTTCGTGTTGGANTNAAAGATATTTATTTTGATGGACATGAGNGACCTGATGTNCTTGATTATNGACAAGAATTTTTAGCAGAGATGGCACAATTGGAACAATGGATGCCAAAACCTTCTGATGATGATATTATAGTATTAATAGAGCCTAATTTGAATGAAAGTAATAAGAGACATATTCTGGTAACTCATGATGAATCAGTATTTTATNCTAATGATGGTAAAAAAACCTTTTGGGGACCTATTGGATATCAGCCTCTTCATAAAAAAGGAACAGGTTTAAGTTCATGATGGCTGGTAGAAAACTGAAGATTTAGTTGCACAGGTAATATTTTTTGTTTTATTTTTATTTAAAATTATTGTTTAAATTGTTTAAATTATTATTTCATAATTAGATTACTGAAAAAGCAATTCCAATTTTTGAAAAGTTGCATCCTGGTNAAATTGGTGTATTTGCATTTNATAATGCAACATCTCATGCTGCATATGCAGAGGATGCTTTAATTGCATCAAAAATGAATCTTAAACCAGGTGGTAAAGAAAAATTTAAAAATAGATTAATGCCTGATGGATTAATACAGTCAATGCATCTTCCCAATGAACAACCAAAAGAAATACGTTTAGTTTTGAAAGAACGAGGATTATGGCCAGAAGGGAGTTTAAATCATATTTGTTCTGAATGCAAAAAGCATTCTCTAACTACAGATAATTGTTGTGCAGTTTGGATACTTTCACTTCAACCTGATTTTTTGGNACAAAGACCATTAGTTAAAGAAATTATTGAAGATAATGGACATAAAGTTATCTTTTATCCAAAGTTCCATTGTGAACTTAATTTTATTGAAATGTTTTGGGACGTTGCTAAGCGTTATACTCGTAATAATTGTGATTATTCTTTTAAGGGATTAGAAAAAACAGTTCCTGAAACATTAAATTCAATTTCTTTAGAAACAATTAGACATTATGCTCGCAGAGCTTGGAGATTTATNGATGCATATAGAAAAGGATTAATAGATATAGAAGTATTGTATACTGTAAAAAAATACAGATCACATTGAAGAATTCCTGATAATATAATGAATATGCAATAAAATAAATCAAGTCACATGATTGTAACCAATTGACCAATAAAATTCATTTCACATAATATGATTATAAGCCTGAGAAATTTGGCCGCTAAATAAAATATTGGTTGGCTTTAGACCGTACACACCATAGTATCATTACTATTTCTATTAACTATATTATTTTGATTAACTATAAAAGTTTTTGCCATCATGATAGAATTAATTACACTTTTACTATTCATATAAATCAAAACAAATGAATGACTTGATATAGTGGTGATAGTAGTTAAGATAGCTCCTAATTTAGCTTTGGTAGATGATAGAAAATCCTGAATACTACCCAAGAAGTTAACATTAAGGTAAGCTATATTAACCCAGCTTACTCCTATTTTACACTCTTCATCTTCCATTATCTTAAGCGAACTATCTGTATAGATTTCAAAGTAAAAAGTATTGTTGAGTTAATGAAGCGCAAGAAGATCAATTAATCTGTTTGCAATCTCAGGATTACAAAATCACTGGTTAATGAGAAGCTTGTCCAAAGTATTCAAAGCTTGATATTTTATTTGAATAAAATTTGAGGTGAAAAAGGAAAAAAGTGATTGGTTTCAGAAGGAAAAGAATGAGAAAGCAGAATATAATAAAGTGATGAAATCCTAGAAGAGTTAGAAAGTGGAGATTTAGAAATATGTGACAGTATATTTAGATGTAATAAATCAGTACTGAAAATGCATTGGTTCATTACTTCTGCATCTGTGGACTGTGTATTAATGTAGCAGTTGCCCTTGCATAGAGTAAGCTTCAGACAAGTATTGTCTATTTCATCAGTTATGTTATTAGCTATATATTGATTAATATTAGCAATATTATCATCAAATTTTGATACAATATGACCATAGAATGGAAGCAAAGAGAAGTTAGAACAAATCCATTTTTTTTTTCCTATAATCAGATGAAGGAAATACTACAGGTTCACAGAATGCAAAAAAAGTTAAATAAAGGATCGTATGGAAAAATCATCAAATAATGTTAGCTTTCTAGCATTAAAAAGGTAAATTCTACCAAAATAGAATCTTAAGAATGGAGGTTCTGATAATATTTGAATTATTGCCAACTAATAGTATTTTAAAAGTCAAATGTGATAAGTTGCATAATAAAGAATAAATGATATTTGGAAGTGAATTTGATTAAAGTAGAAATTTCTGATGGGAGTTTTTGTAAAATAATGTTTCTAAATAAAGGTCTATTTTCTTGTATACTCCATTCATCTGTATCATTCAAAGAAAGGAAGATAGATAAATTCCAAAACTTTATGTGACCAAGGATTCTAAAATTAAATAAATGAGGATCTATCATTAAATTTTCAGGGGATGGAGAGTAGAAAAAGATTGGTTGAGAAAATAATAATCATAATTAACTTTTCTTAAGGTTCATATAAATCAATTTCTTAGTAAGACTTGAGTATTAACTATTAAGTTGAGTAACTAGTTTAGTGATTTGTGACTTTCTTAAAGTGAATTTAAAAGGCTTAAGATTTACAAGACTAGGATGTGTGATAATACAATTGGCTGCAATTTTAGGCAGATTCAAAACATATTACAACAAGTAAAGATAGATAAAAACAATCTATTAAGTTAAAAATCTAAAATCAGTGAAACTTGAAGCCAGTACGTAAGACGCAGTATCAACACTCTGTTATTGATATAAATCATCTGTCCTATGGTAAGTTTTTTAAATTTAATAATACTACAAATATTTCTAAGCTTCTTTTTTTGCTATTAAAGAGTCTGATCTAGAAGATTTTTCAGAAGTAAACCAAGCCCCCAGTATTCTTTTACTTAGAGTTAGCTCCAGAGTTGTAATTTTAGCCACATCTTAATTTCTACTCATATAAATAAACCTATTCTCTTTAGGTAAACTAATATTGAAGATTAGAAGAAAAAACTTGTTTTCATTAATCTAAATACAGTTAGACCTTCATATAATCACACCCTATATAATCACATCATATAAAATTCCTCTATATAATTACACCTTTGAAAAAACTAATTTATATAAATATTATATAAAAAAACCTTTATATAATCACAAATCCTATATAGTCATATTTTTGGATTTTTTTACTATGTAACCAACTTGGTAATTATAAAGAGGTTTCACTGTATCATTAATCTTAAAAAAGTCATTTAAAATATTAATAATATGCTGAAGGTTTTCTTTAAAGTGGCTGATCCACTGAGTATTATTCATGAATGCTGTAATAACAACATGATGACTAGAAATAGAATACTTATTCTTAATTAAATAATATTGATAAGACCTCTGTAGGAAATTGGTATAACCTAAAGATGAATCACTTTGGATTTAATATAAGAGCGGGTCATAAAAAATGTGTCACAAAAGTGGTAAAATAATTTCTCTCTGATTGATACCTGCATCCACTGTAAAAGGATTAGTCAGTCCATATTCAGTTAGTGTTCCAATCTGCAGATCATCCGTTATCCGTCATCCGAGAAACATGTGATCCGTATGATCCGTCAACCGTCAAGGATAATCTGAATCTGCAACGGATAATCCGTATCATCCGTCAGATCATCCGTCAGATTGAATCATATAAGAAAAATTTTTTTTTTTAATTAAAAAAAAAAATTTACTATTTAAAAAAAAATTTTTATATCTCCTCCGACTTGGAATGTAAGTAATAGAGGGGGGGATTTTAACATTAAAGAAACGTACTAAATGTTTCTTTTTTTATTTCTTCTTAGACGACCCGGACTTGGAATGTAAGGAATTAGAGGAGGGGAGATTTTTTTTTTAACATTAAAGAAACGTACTAAACGTTTCTTTCTTTATTTCTTCTTAGATGACCCAGACTTGGAATGTAAGGAATTAGATGGAGGGAATTTTTTTTAACATTAAAGAAACATACTGAACGTTTCTTTCTTTGTTTTTTTTT
>QKYT01000332.1:37862-70874 GCA_003550305.1 Glomus cerebriforme | reverse complement strand
AGGTCTAATTAATACAAGTTTTTTACAAAAAAAATTGGTAAATCAGTTCAGTTTTCGGTATTTATCGACCGGTATCAGTTTGGTCAAAAATTGAACTGAATGTTTCAGTAAATTACTGATACTGATACCAATAATTTCAGTTCAGTATCGGTTTTAGCAAATACTAAACTGAACTGAACTGATCGGAGCCCTAACTACTAAGTGAAAAGATACTTTTACTTTTGGTAGTATTATGGTGAAATGAAGTTGAATCGCCCTTAGTAAGTTAGTTCAAATTAGAATCCATAAAATTTATTTATAAATTAGAAATAAAATTATCTTACAAATCAACTAGAATATCAATTTTGTTAAATGAACAGAAATTAGAAATAGGGATACAATTAGTTACTGTAGCTGGTGATAGTTGATGATCTTTAACAAATTAGTGATTCTTGCAGTTATATTTGAGAAAAACATCTCTTTCTATCCAATTAGTGCTTCTGAGAATGCCTCTAATCTTAAGTTTGCCTACATAAATATTTGAGTTACAAGCATTAAACAAATCTGATTTTGAATCAAATTTAATGTAGATATTACTATTATTGTCCCAACAATATAAATTTTTGAGGTTAATGATATCTTGAAAGCTATCTTTAATAAAGAAAAGATCCTATTGTGAAGTAAATCTGCTAAATTTGCCTACGAATTTATTTCTAGATTTAATATCTGATTTTTTAAAGTAAACCAGTATAAGTTTATATACATATTTAAAAATTGATATAACCACATTTGTTTAAGTAAGTTACATACTTTAAAACTGAAAATAGTGAAAAAGATATCTTTCAATGATAACTTTAAGTTAATGATATATTTGAAAGGATGGCACAAATAGAACATTTTATCTCTAATTAAATACTTAATAGCCTGTTTAATAATATCAAAATCAGTATTTACTGAAAGATTCAGAATTTTAAATTCTTGACATGAGACTTTATCCTGTCCCATATGGTAATAAATTTTAGGAACTAATTTCATTCTTTCAGAATGATTTCCATTCTTGAAGAAGTTTGCTACTTTAATAAGATTGTCATACTTAACAATGACTGAAGGAACTAATTCCATAGAGTAATAGTTAACGCTGATAAAATTATCAAATTTTCTTATGTAGAGCTCGGTAAATGCTAAGAGTTCTTCTGAATTGTTAATAGATGAGTCCTGTTTAATATCATTAATTACAAATTTACAATAAATCTATCATAAGTATAATTAATCAGAAGTGATAATGCATGTTGAGATTTGTTAGAAGAATGCTCTTTTGCTTTGATACTTTTCAAATATTCTCTTTTATATTTAATTATCTTTATTTCTTAATATTGGAATCCTGTTTCAAAGCAACTTGAGCTTTCTGTACTAAAACTCTTGCATTAAAAGTAAGCGAATATTATCATTATTGCATAGTGATAAAAGTGAAGGAATGAAAAAGTGAGGTTTATTTAAGATTTCTGTAGATATTTTAGGTGTTGAAGAACATATAGATAGCTGATCAATTACTATAGTAGGCAAGTTTGTTGATAAGTATGTAGAATCTAATTGGTTCACAATCATATTAATCAATTCTAAAACAATCTCTTTAAAGGTTAGATCTATAATTTTTTGAAAGATAGAAGTGGAAGAACAATCTCTATTAATAAAGTTAGAATCATCTACTTTAGGTAATAGTTCAGTAAAGTCAATGAGTATGTCTGTTAAAATAGAGTTATTGAAATATTCTTCTATATATTCAGCAGTTTCATTAGATTTTTATTTAGATTTTTTCATCTTCTTTTTATTTTTCTTAATAATGGAGTCATTAGATGAGGTGGTGTTCATAGGAATGGTATTTGAGACTATGATAAGGTTAGAGATCTCTTCTTTTATAGTGTGAATCTAGAAAGGAACTGAAGAGATGATATTGATAGGTCTAAATTTAAAATGTCTTGCATGGGCATGAGTTCATATAGTATAGGTTTATGAACTTATGTAATGGGTAAGGTAGGATTTGTATTTAGGTCTTGTGATGGTGATATCAGTGGTAATACTGACTGCACATGACACATTGTTTTTGTTGTGATCAACTTTTGAGATTTGATTATTTCTGCAGATATACAAATTGGTATTTCACTTATGCATGGGGTAATATCCAAAACATTTTTAGTATTTTATTTATGAAATAACATAATCTGTATATCTGATTTAGAAAATAAGTAATCAGTAAAATTTGACATGTTGTTTACTATAGAAATATCTTCAATTTGAGAATTATTAAAGGACTAGAGATCTGAAGAAGAAAAGAAAAGCTTTATATTTTAGATTTCTTCCTCTTGAGTATTTAAAAAATTTTTAATAAGCCATATCTGAAGCACAGTTAAAGGTTCTAAAGATCTCATAAATCTAGCTATAGATAAATCTAAATTAGAAACTAAAAGCAAAGTATATTTGGCTAAAGTTAGTTTTTAAGAGTTGCTAAAAAGCAAGAAATTTTTAAATAAAAAGAATTGTTTTTCCATAATTTGAAAAGTGTATTGTTTAGAAAAATAACTAAGGGAAGTAAAGAAAATAAAGAATTAATTAATAATAAAGGAAAAATAAAAAAGTGGTAGTAAAAGTGTTATTTTGTTATCACTAAAATTTTTATTCAGAAAATTAGTGAAAAGAGTTTTTTCAATCCATTATATAATTATAGAATAATAATTATTTAATATTTTATAAAAATATAATAAAAAACAACTTTTATATTATAAATTAAAAAAAATTATTTATATATAAAGTTATACTAATCATTTACTAATTATTTTCAAAATAAAATGTTATATTTATTAATATTACTTATAAATAATAGTAATACAGTTTTTATTTTCTATACATCTACGCAGAATGCAAGATGCACAATTTATATATAAAAATTTTAAATTTGAAAATTTTGTGCATGGATAAAAATTTTTAAATAAAAATAAAGCAATGCATATTGAATTTTTGTGCGTATTCTTTCTATTGCATATATAAATTTTGTATGTACCCCTTTTATTACATATATTATATGACATTTCGTTAAGACAATTTTGTTGGATTACAATAGAATTTATGAAATCTTTTTTTTTGTCTCTTCTTGATAGAAGTAAACCTAATTAAAAGTGAAATTTTTGTATGCGTTCCTTCTACATATTACATATGTTATATAAAAAGTGAAGATGATATATTTTTTTTAATAAGTACTGGTAACCGAAGGAAACCAGGCCCAAATTATTACTGTAATTCAAGCCAAAGGCTTGAATTACAGTAGTAATTTGGACCATAAAACTAATTATATTATACTTTTCTTTTTCGATTGGGATTTGATGGACAAGTTGTACAATTATGTCCTAAATTATTATACAATCTACATTTATTTTAATGATTTCGTGAACCAGTAATTTCATTAGAATAAAATAAGTTTTCTAAGAGTCTTTTGAATCTTTTAGTTTTTGGTAGCCTTCCTTTAGGACATCTAATTATAGGATTTCCAATTTCACTAATATTTTCTTGATCACCTTGATTATCTAAAGTTTCATGATTCTTATTATTAATATAATCTGTAAATAAAGTAATGAAATTCTCATCATAGGTTTTACAAGCAATTTGATTAACTTTTTTAACCAACCTCTATATATTTATATAATATAGATGTTACTTATCAAGTGAAACATATGAATTGCTATTATTTGAAGTAAACCCATTATTTGTTGAATTAAAAAAAATAATAGGTTCTAAATGTGAAGTATCTAATTCTGTTATAAATTTTGAAGCAGGATAAAATTGGCGGCTTTTGATAAGATCCAAGTAAGTTAAGTTAAACCAATACAGATTAAGAAATCCTATATGAAATTGAGCTTGTGAAATTTATAACATTACACTAAAATAATGTCTACAAACTATTCCACAAGTTACCAATAATAGGTATGAACATTTGTATATTCCATTATTTAATAAAATAATAAGGTGATATATTTTTGAAGATGTTATATAACTAACATTCCAAAGGCTTTTAATGTATGCTTGATCATATGACATCAAAAGTTGTTGAAATGTAATTTACCAAATTTCTTGTTTTTTAATAAAATCATCAGAAAATGACCAATCCTAAAAGAATCATTAATTATAAGTACATTGTTACATTAAATTGATATAACACATAAGAAAATAAACATGCTAACCTAAAAATTTTCATTATTAATATAAGATTGATCTAATATTTTCGCATCATAGCTGAAAGATCTTTCCATTTCATTAAAATGTATTTTAAAATTTGTGAAGTTGTAAATTCCTTAATTTCATCATTGATATTAGCAAAAGTATTTGAAACAAGAGTTTCAGACTAAGAGTATGAAAGAGTATCTCTCCAATTAGCATAATCATTATTATCCTGCTTTTCTGCTAATCGTTTCTTAACTGTAAGAAATATATTAACAAGTGTAGTATTTGAATTATATAAAAGCTGTTTGAAAGTAATATTAACTGATTTACAGCGGAATGTTATTTGTATATCTATTGTAAAAATGTTATTGCTAAATGCATGGGCTCAAGAAGCTTTAGATGAATAAAGACTTCTTTCAAGATAATTAACAGCATTAGGATATTTATCACATAATGCTAGTCATCTTTGTTCAAATATTTCTTAATCTAAACTATTACAATATTCATAAAAATCTTTTTTGAATTGTTCAAACAATTCATCAAGTTTAGATTTGAGACATAAAGAAAGATTTTGGCTAATGTGCCAAATACAATATATAGGAAAAGTTAAAGGATATTTTAATTGTTATGAAAACTTTTGAAAAAATTCCTGTAGCATCTAATGTATATTGAAGAACCCATGCATAAGCATCTTTTGTTTCTTGATCCATTAGTGCTTGTACTATAATACAAGATTTCATATTATTGTCAATTGTCATAAAAAAGAAAGGGATAGTTCATATCGATTGGTTTTAGCAATATTATCGTTAAGAATTACATTGTGCGTGGTAATGAATCCAGATTTCTAATTGATCTAAACTCATCCAAAAGATTTTGGTTAGAGTATTGGTTTCATAATCCCAATCTTTATAAATTATTCAATGAGAATCTTTTTTTTTAAGTTTTCAAGATATTCAAATAGCTGTGATACATCATTATCTAATTGAGAATTAACTCAATAATATTTATAAATAACTTTGTGAAGGTCTTGATTGTAGACTTTCCTCATATATTTTGTCTTTAATATGCTTAATAAACAATGGTTTCAGATGACTATGTAAACACATTCATTCAATATCATCTAACATAGATTTTGTGAAAGTCTTTTGCATCTCAAACTGATATATAGCAGGATCTAAGTTATGTCCAAAATGTTCGTTAAATAGTGTAGTAATAAAAATCATTTTATTCAGATTATTCTTAATTGGACAGGAAAGATTGACATGCTAATTACAATTGGTTCATTGAAATTTTGAAGGTTTAGTTTGGTTCTTTTTTGTTTTATTAGTATGCATTTCTTGATAATGACATAATAATATTTGCCTTTTACGTTCATTTAGTATTCAGTTTTTCTGATCTTTCCTTTCAAATAAAAAAATCCTGTTGGGCTGATCACTATTTGATATAATTAAATATATATTTCCAATTAGGAAAGGTTAAATCAACTTTCAATTCCAAAGGTGAAGAACCTAAATCAGTATTAGTGAAATTATTTTCAGGAATATCTTCTTCATCACTATCATAATCACTATCTTTTGAAATATTATCAAGTAGGTCTTCAGAAAAATATTCTGTGTCAGAATCACATGATTTTTTACTATATGATAATTTATCACCCCCCTGTGTCACACCTTCTGTTTTTATTTTTTTATTTATTCTAGAGACAGAATTTTTCAAGGTGTAAAATCCTATTCATTACATTTATTCGTCACATACCTAATTTTGGCCGAATTTCATAATGCCGGCTGGAATATCCTTTTTTGAAATATTATCCTACGTTACATGATACAAAAAAGCAATCTCAAAAATCAAATTTTTGGTTACATGAAATTTCCAAAAAGGCAATTTTATTGCAAATCATTTAATTTTGGCCAGAATTATGATCCCGTATTCAGACACCCTGTGTACAAATAGAAATCATCATAATAAAAATATGAATTTATGAAAATTTTATAAAAAACCATAAAAATTTTATAAAATATAGTAAAAAAAATTTTACATAATAATTATTATTTATTACCATATAGTGTTGCATATCAGTCAGTTAAGATGTCTTATGATCGATATATACATTGTGATAATTTTTTACTATCCAACATATTTTTAATTATTTTTTTTTTATAAAAGCTTTTAAAAAAGCTTGAAGTTCAAAAATATTAAGCTATTATTCAAAAATATTAATTGCATTGGTATACAAAAAAATAATTTCATTTTAAATACCCATTATTTTTATTTATTTCTAATGTATTTTTATGAGCTTTATATTTATGAAAAATTTAAAAATATAATATTTTGTAGTTAAAAAGAATCTTTAAAATAAGTGATCATATTTACATAATATTTAAAGTGCAATAATTAAATATTTATAAAGGTAGAGGTCATAAAATACTTAAAAACTTATATTTTAAGATTCAAACAACATTATTTAAGAATAAAAAGTCATAGTTAATATATTAACTTTAAGTGTAAGTAAAGATGAAAATTTTTTTCATATATTACACAAAATAAATTAATTAATGATCAGCAGTGCTAGGAACATTACGGCTGACTGATATAGTATCTCAGATTTTATTTAAGAAAAAATAGGTTAAACTGTTAGATTAAATAATACTTTAAAAGGTATTGTATAAAAAGTAAAGTACTATACAAGATATAATTCTGGCCAAAATTTAAGTCAAATTAGTAGGAAGATATTATTTAAAAATATCAGAATTTTAAGTTGAATAGTAATCTGATATTATTTAAGGAAGATATTATTACTAAAAAGTATTATATATAATACTATATGGTAATATAATATTACTAGAAAATAAAAATCATTATAAGTCTAGAGCGAATTCTACATAAATTATCCCATCTAATTAATATAAAATAAAATTTAAATAGTATCTTTTATTTTTATTTTAGTAAATATTAGGTTAGTACAGGAGGATATATATATTCTAGTTACATATTTTATAAATTATTACGTAAATTAAATTATTTTTTGTTAATAAATTAAACTTTTTTTTTACTTTTTGATTATTAATATTTTTTTACATTAAATTTCATGTTTATTAATATTCTTTCCTTTAAATTCTCAAATATAAGTTGCTATAAAGAATTTTGTTTAGCATTTTTGCTTTTTTTTAACAATACTTATTTAGATAAACAATATTTCAGAATTATTTCCATATTAAAAATAATGTAAATAAAGCCAGTGATAGTGATATTGAACCTGATGATAATTCCTTAAAAGATATATATATTAGGCAGACATTTACAATATTTAAAGTTCTTGAAATATGTTTAAAATGATATGCAAAAAAAAACAGGATTTGAAATAAGAATAATAAGATGTAAAAAAGAAGATGGTAATTGAACCAGAAAATTATATAAATGCTATCATGAAGGTAAATATGAACCTAAGAAAAAAGTAGATTCTATACATAACTAAAATTAAGAAGCAACTCGTATTGAATGTAGATTTCTTGTAAATGCAGCATATCATAAAATATTTAAATTTAGTATTATTAAATATTGCAAATCCACTTCAATATAAAAGAAAGAGAAGACTTGTTAATAAAAGGTATTTATTAGCTATTGAGAACCACTCAAATCACTCAAGTAACAAAAATAGAGATATTCAAGAAGAAATTTCAGATGTAAGAAGGAAAAGAGATAAGAAACAATACTCTATTTGCAAATCATGATATCATAATTCTCAAAATTATCCTAAAAAGAGCAAAAATATAAATATTGAATATGATAAAAAGAATACTTAAAGATATTTGAAATGCATAATTTTATGTAAAGTGTAAGGTTAGAGTTAGATTAGAGTAAGGAAGTGGATTAGGTTAAATAGACCTGAAGCCAACCATAGTAGAGCATATTAATATTAATTTTGATGAAGCCAAAATTAAATACTTAGCATTTGTAAGAGGCAAAGATTTAGGGATGAAAGTTAGCTAATTTAATTTCTTAACTTTTTTTAGGATTTGCAGCTGGCTCCCTTTATTTACCAAAAATTTAAAATTACTGTAGCATAATTACAAGATTTTTAATAAAAATTAAATATAATAAATAATTTATATTAAAATTTTACATTTTACATAATAAATTTGCTAAATTTATAGGGGAGTTTAAATAAAATTTGCAGTATAAATTTGCATCTTATATACTGTATTAAATTACATAATTGTGAAATCATGTAAAGGATAGAATATGTATATTCCTTGTATTAAGAAAATTTTTTCTTTATTTTATTAGTTAAAATAATTGTAATAAAATATTAAATTTTAGTTTTTTAATTTTTCCAAAATTTAAAATTAGAATAAATAACTTATTATATTCAATTTAACTAAATTTGTAATTATAATTAACCATAAGTCAATATTATGTAATTAGTTAATTATGCATACTGAAATATAATCTTTAATTAAATAATAACTAATTTCTGAAGATTTTTCTTACTAATCACCATAAGTAAAATACTAGTTAGTTTATTTGTAAAAGTCTAATACAAAAGTATACTATTATTTAATAGTGCTATAAAAGTTTAATTTATAATGGCATGATAATAATTTAATAATAATTGTATATTAAAAGTTAACAATAATTGTAATTTGTAAATAATAAATTTATCATTAATAATAATTAATCATTTTCATACATGATTTTATAATTTTTTAAAACATTAAAAATAAATATAGTAATTTAACTTGCTAATCATGTTGTGTAATGTTTATTTAACAAAAAGCTACATTAAGTCACTATAAAATTTTTTAGCAAACATAATGGAGAATAAATTTATAAGCCATGATATTTTTCAAAAATGTAAAGCCAGAAAGAACAAAACATTTAAACAGTATGAAATACATCTTGCAAAGGAGTGTGAAAACAAGAAGCAAAAAAGAGCAAGAAAAAATGCTGAAGAATTTATCTAAAGAATTTCCAAAATATTTCAATAAATTAAGACTTGAATCTGCAATATAATCACAACTGCAATAGCCATAGCATTCAAATTTGCAGTACCTGTAGCAAGAATATCATTAAGAGTTAAACCAAACCTGTTAAGTTTAAATTCACAATAGTACAGATAGGCTGGATATTCTAAGTAAATCTGAATAAAATCTTCTTAAAAAGTTTTACAACAAAGTTGATAAATTCAGGCATATGCTTTGTCTTACTTGTAATAAAAGCTTTTCATCTATAGTATTTGTGAAAGGAAAATGCTAATGTTGCTATACCAAAAAGATATTTCCAAAAAAAGTTCTTAGCAGAAAATAAAATAGATACAGGTAAAGTACCCAAAGAACTTCAAGATCTCACAGAAATTGAGAAAATATTAATTATGCATATTTTTCTCATAATGTCAGTCTATAAGTTTTGTAAAGAACAATATAGATATCATAGAAATATAATTGGATATCTGAGAATTTCTGCAGATCATCCAAGGATATCTGGATCAAACATAGTATTCGCCATCTGTGGATACGGATAGACGGATGGAGGATATCCTTGGATTGTAACACTATCCCAATTCATTCCAGTCATGTTTGTCAAAACCTTCATGGTTGTGAATGACATGAGAGAATAGAGCGCAAAAATTATTCTTATCAAAACTTGGCAACTTCTACTATAATCCTATAGCATGCCATTTTAAACAAAAATCTGTCAATGTACAGATATACTAATTTTATTGGAATGCATAGCTTTTTGGAGAATTTGAAAGATTTATTAAGAGTATATTTGGATTTTTAAGTATGGAACTTGTACTGCTAAATAGAAGAGAGGAGATTTTTCTTTAAAATTGTTTTTAGAAACATTATTAGTTTATTATTTCTTTTTTTCTAGATATTGGAACTTTATTTGAACTGATAAATACAAATCAAATTAAGGAAAGAGATTTTAGATATAAAACTTATAGCTTCACAAAATTCTTGAAATAATAATACTGTAATTTTTATAAACAAATCGATTCCATTAATTTCTAATAAAAAAATGGCAGATATTAACTAATGGGATGCCATATATAAATAATAACCTGCATACTGATCTGTGAGTCACGTCGCCGATCAATATTTATAAAAAAAAATTCGTTTTTTTATTTTTTCTGTCGTTACCTTGTTACCTTTAAGTTTTATACAATAAAATGCTTCATAATAAATCATACCTTAAACGCGGTCGAGGTGGCAAAGTTGTTAAAGTTGTAAAAGAACACTATCTTCGTGATGATATTTGGTGTTCAGTTGAATGCTGTACAATGTGTTCTCACACTGATCCTATATTAAGTTCTACTCCAGATTTTACAAAACTTGTTTTAAAACCTCATTACATTATACCTGACACGAATGTTTTTATGAATCAAGTAAGTTCCTTCTTCCAAGAAAGATTGTTTTTACGACGATTCTGTATATATGTGTTTATTTTTAATTTTGTATTAAACATTAGATTGATATAATTGAGCATCCAGCTTTGCAAAATGTTATTATTTTACAAACTGTTTATGAAGAATTACGGCACTTAAATACATCCATATATGATAGGCTAAAAAAAATGATAAATAATCCGAACCGAAAATTTTATGTATTTGCTAATGAACACCATCGGTAAGGTCATTTTTTTTTATTTATAATATCAAATTAGGTTTATTTATTCACAAAATTTATTTTATATATCAAGGGATACATTCATTGAACGTGTGAAAGAAGAATCACCAAATGATAGAAACGATCGAGGTTTGTTTTAAACTTTCTTAAAATATTTTATTTTATAAATTTTAACCTAAAAATTATTCTTATATTATTAGCTATAAGGACAGCTGCTAAATGGTATGCGACTCATGTTAATCAAATCGCTGATAAAGGCAAATCTCTTGAGATTGTTCTTTTAACAGATGATGCAGGAAATATACAAAAAGCTAAGCAAGATGGATTATTAGCTTATTCAGGTATTTACTTACGATTATATGTTTATTACTAATATATTAAGATATTAAATTCCTTTTTTAAAAAAAATTTCATTAATCATTATATAGTTAAAGAATATGTTGAAGGAATGGTTGATACTCCAGAATTGGTTGACATGCTTGGGAATGTTTGTATTTCCGATAATAAAGATAAAAAATTTGTCTATGAGGAGGTGACTAAATTTATATTTTTATATATTATTTTTTTTTAAAAAATTCTAAATTTCTAAACAGATTCTAAAAAAAAAATTAGCATCTTTCTGTTTCACAAATATCAAATGGAATAAAGAATCAAACATTATATCAAGGAACTTTGAATATCAGCATGCACAATTATCTTGAGGTTACTAAAAATTTAATTAAAGATATTATATTGTTACAATAAATATATTTTGTATTGACATTTTTAAAAATTTTTATAGGGATCTATTCAAAGTACTGTAGATGACACTCAAATAATGATACTTGGAAGAACAAATTTAAATAGAGCTATTCAAGGAGATATTGTTGCTGTTCAATTATTTCCAAAATCTGAATGGCTTAGGACTCCAACTGCAGTAATTGTTGAAGAAGGTTGATATAATCATAATAATAAATCTTCATAGTATTTATAATATAGAATATTATGTTTTATATTGAATTCTTTTGTTCACTACAAAAACTAGAGGAAGAAAAGAATTTAGTTGAAGAATTACAAAAGAATGGCAAACCTAAAGAACAGCCTGAAGAGGCAGATAGTGAATTGTCACCACAACCTACCGGAAAAGTTGTCGGAATTATTAAGAGGAATTGGAGACAGTATGTGAACTTGCAAATAAAAAATTTTTTTTTTAAAAATATATTTCTCTTAATAAATTTTTCGATTTATAGATATTGTGGGTTCATTAACAAGCAATCTGTTAAAGGTTCCAGTACATCAACTTTATCAGAAAATGTGTCAGTTTATCCTATTGATAGACGAATACCAAGAATAAATATAAGAACTAGACAAGCTCAAAGTCTTATGGAACAAAGAATATTGGTTGCCATCGATTCATGGCCGAAGGATTCTATGTAAGAAGAGTTTATCATTATTCAATATTACTATTTATTAGAAATTATAACATTTAGATTTCTGTATATAGATTTCCAATGGGTCACTTTGTAAGGGCACTTGGTGCTGCAGGTGATAAATCAACTGAAACAGAAGTTTTACTTTTGGAGCATGATGTGCCACATCAAGAATTTGCACAGCAAGTTTTGAATTGTTTACCTGTTGAAGGTAGTTCATGGGTAGTTAAGGATGAACATTTACAAGGACGAGCTGATTTAAGACATTTGAATGTCTGTAGCATAGATCCACCTGGTATGATTTATACAATTAGTTAATAAATATATATAATATATATATATTAATTGTCTTTTTATATTTAGGATGTACGGATATTGATGATGCTTTACATGTGAGACCATTACCAAACAATAACTATGAAGTTGGAGTTCGTAAGTGTTACCTTAAAATATTGCTTTTTGATTTATCAAATAATGTTAATATATATATATATTTTTTTTCCTAGATATTGCAGATGTTACACATTTTGTTAAACCAAATACTCCACTGGATGACGAGGCGGCTTCGCGCGGAACAACAGTTTATTTGGTTAATAAGCGTATTGATATGTTGCCAGAATTATTAGGAACAAGTAAGTTAAATCAACAAATTTAACATTATTAGATTTTAATTGTTAATTTTTTATTTATATTACAGATTTATGCTCCCTTCGAAGTAATGTTGAAAGACTTGCATTTTCTTGTATTTGGGTAATTATTAAAATTAAATTTTAAGGTATTGAAATTTGAATTTAAATTAATATATTATATATTTTAGGAATTGAATCCTGAAGCGGAAATCGTAAACGTTTCTTTTACAAAGAGCATTATTTCGTCGAAGGAATCTTTCACATACGAACAAGCTCAAGCTCGTATTGATGACCAGTAAGGATAATTTTAGATTAATTTTAAAATTTATTTATGTTGCAAATCATGTTAAAGTTATTGATACTAATAAATTGTTATAGACGTTTACAGGATGATTTAACAAAAGGTCTTAGAATTTTAAATGAAATGGCCAAAAAACTTCGTGCAAGACGTATGGAACGTGGTGCATTAACACTTGCCAGTCCCGAAGTTCGATTTAAATTAGATTTTGATTCACAAGATCCTGTTGATGTCGAAATGAAGGAGTTGAAAGAAACAAATGCACTCGTTGAGGAATTTATGTTATTGGCTAATATATCAGTAGCTAAAAAGATATATACAAAGTTTATTGACTCGTCACTACTAAGGTAATTAATAATTATATATGTAATTAATTTTTTAGTACAGTTTACGATAACTAATATATAAATGATTTCTAGACGTCATCCTCAGCCAACTAAATCTAAGCTTGAAGATTTAGTGAAATCTATTTCTCCTTTTGGATTAATGTTACATTTTGAGACATCAAAGGCTCTGGCGGACTCTCTAGATAAAGCAGTGGTATGTAAAACTTTATCTTTTATAGAAAAGAATTATAATTATAATTATTTTATGCTTTCTAACTAACTGTTATATCGTAAAGATACCTGAAGATCCATATTTCAACAAATTATTAAGAATATTGACAACGAGATGCATGATGCAAGCCGTCTATTTTTGTTCTGGTACAATTTCAGAGCAAGAATTTAGACATTATGGTCTTGCTTCAGAAATTTATACCCATTTTACATCGCCAATTCGAAGATATTCCGATATAATTGTACATAGAATGTTAGCTGCATCCATAGATGATAATGTAGTGTATGGTAGTGAACTTACGGATAAAAAAAGAATTGACCAACTTTGTGGTGTATTAAATTATAGGCATAGAATGGCGCAAATGGCAGCTCGAAATTCTGTAGAATTGCATACACATCTTTTCTTTAAAGGAAAAACTGAACAAGCCGAAGGATATGTTATTCGTGTGTTAAAGAATGGATTCGCCGTACTAGTACAAAAGTATTTATTATTTGCAACCTTTTTTTTTCCTGATTCTAAACTAATTATATTTATTTTTATTAATAGATATGGTATAGAGGGATTTGTATATTCATCAGACAATTCTTCATCTAAAACAAAAACAAATTCAACAACGTCAACTTCAACCCCTTTAATTGTTTATAATTCACATGATAAAAGTCTAGATAGTATTACAGGAGACGGTAAGCCAATAAGTATTAAGATGTTTGATAAAGTCATAGTACAACTGAGTGTGAATGAAGATTTAGTTGGAGGTGGTGCAGGAGGTATGAGGCAAAAATTAAAACTGGAATTAGTTAAACCATTTGTACCTGGATTGAGTATATCTAATGAAGTAAGTAAAGATTATAGTAAAGATTATAATAAAGTAAAGGTTGAAGAAAACAACAACAATAATAAAAAAAAGGATAAAAGGGATAATAATAATGGAGGAAGAAAAAAAAAGATGAAAATTTAAAAGATAAATGAGAGGATATGTGAAGTGAAACTATTGAATTATTTAATAAATTAATAATTACACAAAGCATTGTCCGATATATAACTGCGACTCGTACAATATGTTTTGTCAGTCATTTTTTGATACGATGATTCGTATTATTTGTAAGTATATTATATATATAAAAGAACAATAATTTAATATGACATGTGTATATATAACAAAGCACACGCCTTATCCTTTAACAAGCTTAAAACCATTTTAAGAGTATTCTGAAACACTATATATGATCTGGATAACAATAGGTCCCTAGGTTAGTTTAAACAAGGAATTACTTTACCATCAGAATCATTGTGGTTTAACCTATCTTGCATAAATTCTTTGGTCAAGTCGAGCCACATAAGTTACTAAAGTCCTACAGTGCAAAAAGTAATATATTAAATCATGTGATCTTCAAATTCTACTTTCAGTATAATTAGCATTTATTGGCTTCGGTTAGTATCACATGATGCATAATAACAAATATGTATTAAGAATGCTCATAATTGATAGTATTGTTGGTAGGAAAAGATTATTTATAAAACATTGGTGGTCAACTTGAAATTTGTCTTGAAAACTTATCATATACTTTTTTGATACTGGTTTTCTTATCCTACAAGTAAAAAAAAAAAATTTTTTTTTTTTTGATAATCTTAACAAAATTGAAAATGGCTTTAACGTTAACATTGTGCTATGATCATCAGGACCCTCGAAATTATTGTTAGAATATAATAGCTGTACACAAGGGTTTTCCTATTGTCTGTATATAGTAAATATTTCAATTATACATGAATGAATTTATTAAATTCTACAATATCAGTCACTCCTTAATAACTTTAAAATGTTGATTAAAAACATTCAACCTAATTAACTTATACCCTAAACGTTGTGTATACCAAAAGGACATTTAGGTAGATTATAACCCAAATTTAGACAACAAATAAAAATAAAGCATTTATTCCTCTTACATATTTAGGTAGTTTTAGGCTCCTATCATCGCGCCAAATAGTACCACATATATCAGATCTACCTTTATTAGTAGACGATCACAAATTACAACAATGATGAGGAAAAATTATTGTAATCAGTTAGAATGATAGGTATATGTGGTACGAAAAATCGCTATCCCGACAGATATATCGGGTAATAATCCCTGGTCAAATTTTAGTGGTTTTTCCTCCGAGAACAAGGTATGAATATTTTGTGGTTTTTTTTTGTTGTCAGACAATAATCCATTAAACAATATATACCTATATATACCTTTAAGTCGTTAATCGTCAATCGTATTTAATTTTTATTAATATATATATATATATACATGTATGTGTATATATATAATATATATATAATATATATATTTCGTATAAATAATAAGAAATAAATTAAATAAATAAATATAAATAATATATGTTTTAAAATGTTTTCTTTCCTCATCAGCTCATCCTGCAGGGGTATGCATTTCTGGTCATGAGAAAATGTTTGTTGAAGCAGATCGCAGTTTCGTTCGATAAATTTTTTTTTAAAAATTCTTTTTTACGTTAATATTATATAGATGATGTGTGTTATTATTTAATGCTTTCCTTCTAAAAAAAAAAAGAAAAGAAGAATGTGAATAATATAAATTAAAATTCTAGACTTTTTTTTTCATATGCTTACCTATTGATAATGATGTTACGTGATAATTTCCATTCAATTTGTTGACGATAGAATTGTAAATTTCTACCAAGTGCAGTATTTTCTAAATCCAATATACCACGTTTACCAAACTCTTCAATAATATCAATATGTTCAGCAGATAATTCTTTTACTATTCTAAAATCCAATTTTTTTCCTCCTCTTTTTTTAAAATTTTTTTCATATTCTTTTAAGAAATCTTTTAAAGAATTTACGGAAACAGTCCAATTATGACTTAAATAAAATACATTTAAATTATTTGGTAATATTTTACCAATTTTTGGTAATACATCACTAATATCTAAAGTATAAGAATAATTTTCATCTAAATCATTAAAAGAATCACCAGTTAAAAAAGAAATCTTTTGTAATTTTGTACAACAAGATAATAAATTAATTATACAAGATATTGAATTATCTGGTATAAAAATTTCCAAATTAATTAATTGAGAACATGATGATATAGTATTAATTAATTCTAAAGAAGAATTAATAGAAATTTTTTCATAATCTAAATGAAGATATTTTAAACTATTTTTAGCATTTTTTATAAGAGTAGAAATTTGATCAGAATATAATTTTGGTGTAATAATTTTTAAAGTATGTAATTTTTTAAATTGAGTATTAGAAAATTGATGAAAAGTATTTCTAGATAACGTTCCTGAATAATATTGATGTACAGAAAAATATTCCAAAGTATCAGAACAAGTACAAAATATATCAAATGGTATACAAAATTCCCAATTAATTTCTACATGGGTTAAAGATAATAATGAAATTGATCTTAAAGCATCAGATAATTTTGGTAAAGTATCTTCACTACAAATAATTAACTTTTTTAAACTTTTTTGTACACTAATTAATGATGCTAAAGCATCATCATTATCACCAGTCGTTTCAATATGTATTACTGATAAATTATGAGATAATTGTGATAAAGTAAATAATATTTCATTTGGAATTAAATCATATATTTGAAATGATACTAATTTTGAAATTGATCGTTCTGCTCCTCCTAAATATCTTAATTGAATATATCCTAATTCTTGTACATGAGGTGAAGAATGTGGTTTATCATATATCAATTCTTTTAAATTCCATGAAGAAGCAAAGAATAATTTACATAATTCTTCAACTAAAAGATAATGTCTAAATGTTAATTTATGTAAAGTACAATTTTCTATTTCACCAATCCAATTTCCTGTCGATTGAAATAATAATACATAATTCAAACTTTGTAAAAAAGATTCATAATTAAAAGTGGGTTTTCTATTAATTATTTCTTCTGGTAAAATTACATTTGAATTTTTTAAATGAATTTTCACTTTTGAATCTAAACATGTAATGTAAGTATTTATTAAAGAACTTTTGTATTGCCATCTTTGTATTTTATTTTTATCAAAATGTGAAAATGGGTTTTGCCATAATAAAGGTACTACAGTTTTACACCATAATCTATTCACTAATAGACAATTATATAATGTTGTTATTTCTAATTGTGAACCGAATATCTTTTGTAATATTTCTATTGGTAATATTTTTTTCATGGTTATTTTTTTTACGAAGGAAATTTTTTTTTTTTAAAAAAAAAAAAAAAAAAAAAAATTTTTGGGAATAAAACGGCTAACTTTTATAACATTTAAGCGTGAATGATCATCAAATAAGTGCCGCTTACTTAAAAATGATGCATACCTCACGTGATGAATTTAATTGGCGTAATATCACTAATATCACCAAATATGCAAAAAAAAATGGTGCCATCTTTTAGTTTAGTAATTTAATTTCTAGTCTAATCACGTATTCACCCGATCTAACTTTAATTACGCGTGGAAAATCCCATATTGAAAGGGAGGTATTCGGTAAATAAGTTAAATAAGTCTAAATTCTCAATGTAAATCAAAAACCCTTCATTTTAATTCATCCCTTCTTTCATAAATTTTAGATATAGGAGAAAATGTATATAGAAAAGTCATCATTAAGATAATTCAGGATGATCTCTTTTTCTCACCAGTTATAATACTGTATCTGTAAGTTATATTTGTTATTGCATGAATTACGTCATGCCGTAATTAATAAACATGTTGATTAATAAATTAATAAAGAAACTTTCGGAATTATTTTTACCGTTATTTGGGTATTAGTTCAACCGTTGAAGAAATTTTCACAAGTGATTAATAACTTCATTCGAAATTATGATATTAACAATTATAAAACTTATTAATCCCATACATACATTATATTTATATCGTTAATGATTACAATTTTAAAAGGAAAATAATGAGACTGTATAAATTTAGAATTTTGTAGCCGCAGCTTATATCAGGTAAAATTATTTCCTCTTAAATCCATCATTATAGTCCACTATAAATAAAATATTTCGATTTGAATAATATATATATTTATATATATGTTATTGAAATTACTATTTTACTGCGTTTGATTTAATGAAGATCATTGTAACAGATCATTTCCATTATTATTTCTGTTGTTTCTTTTCCAATAAATAATAGTTCAACAGTTAAATCAGTTTTCATTCTTATTTCTTAAACATAAAATTCTTTTAAATTTATTATTTTTTTTTCTTCTTTATCTCGAGAAAAAAAAACGATTTTCTAATTAATAATGGGAGAACAAAATTTACCTTCTTATTTAAAAAATAGTCCTTTAGCATTATGTAATAAATATGTTGCTTTACCTTTTATTTTACCAAATAAAATGAGTAAAAAGGATTCTTCAATTAATGTTAATGTTGTAGATGATGATGGATTAATTGTACATTATAATGGTAAATATTACATTTACATTTATATTTATTCTTATGTTTTTCTTATTTATTTTTTTATCGATTTATAACTACGAAAAATATTATTCTGAAAAGGATTGGGGGTTAGAGATGCTGATTCGGGTATTGCAAGATCGAATTTTCCTATTCCTGATAAAGTTGGAATATTTTATTTTGAAGTTGAAGTCATTAGTAAGGGAAGAGATGGGTAAGATTTTTTTTTCCATAAGTTTAATTCTTAAAAATGTTCTTTTATGATTTTTATTATTATTTTATTTTTAAGATTGATTGGAGTCGGATTTTGCGAGAAAGGAGTTCCGCTAGATCGATTACCAGGTTTAATTTGTATTTTTTTCAGTTATTATTCTTTGTGGATAATTTATTCTTTATTGTGGGATTTTTATAGGATGGGAACCAAAATCTTTTGGATATCATGGGGACGATGGAAATAAATTTGAATCTACTGGTACAGGAGCTCCGTATGGTCCTCTATTTACTACTGGTGATATAATTGGTTGTGCAATTAATTTCTTTAGTAAAAAAGCTTTTTATACTAAAAATGGAAAAAATTTGGGTATGTATAAAATAAAACCATTTTTACTTATGATAAACAGATTTTAATTAGAAATTTATTCATTATCAGGAATTGCTTTTCAAAATCTACCAGGAAATGATTATTATCCTATAATTGGATTACGGACTAGAGGTGAAAAGGTTAAACTTAATTTTGGTCAAGAACCATTTAAATTTAATATTGATGCTTATGCTGAGGTATTCTATATTTATAATTCCAATAAAATTTTTTTTAATGATTATTTTTTTTTTTTTTTATATTTATGAATTTTTTTTTCCTTTTTTTTTTTTTTTTAAGAAAATATTCGAAAATGAAAGAAATAATCAAAATGAGATTACTCAATGGTATGATAGCGTAATTTCAGGTATACGGCCAGATGATATTTCACTAGATGATATTTCACTAGATGATATTAACCAACAAATAAGTTAATGTATATTTATTTATATTTAACTATTTTCTATACTACAATAAAAGAACAATTATTATAATTAAGAATTTACAAGGATTTTTAGATTAGCTTTCCAATATAATCAATTATTATAAGGTCTTTTGCTATCAGGAGAGTCATTTACGCTAGCACTCTTTCAACCCTTGATGAAGTTTTGTGTTATCTAAAATATCTTTAATGTGACAGTCAGCTTTTGAATTATATATTCTCGAACATGGCATCCGTGGCTAACATAAAGAAAGTTAATTAATATTGTTCATGTTAACCTACTTGCACTTATCTTACATACCTGTGAAGACATTCATCATACTGCCTACCATAACCTTGCCATTCATTCTCAGCCCAGATAATACTTGTTTGGAATTTTACCCCAAATTGACAATTGCTAAATTATGCCTTAAGACATACCCAAACGATACTTCCCTTATATACCTTATATAGTAATTATATTAGCTCCTTTTCTTTGCCCCGGCTGAAATTCCAGTCATGTGATTTTACTTTTGAAAGATTTTATAATAATGATTTCATAAATAAAAATAGATTTCACTATTCTTTAATGGTAAAAAAAAAAAGGAAAATTCTGATTTTTAACGTGGGAAATTATCATAGGGAATAATTGTCACGCTATTTTTTTAACACTAAATCAGGCCCGGGAACCATGGATCGCCGGATCGGTACTTTATGAACTTTTCCTAGTATAGAAAAAGAATCTAAGAATTTATTAATTCGGAGACTACTTATATGCTCATGATTATACCCAAAACTATATATCAGCAGCTTTTTTTATCGTTTGATTATTTTGTTTAGTTTCTTTAATTTATTTATTATATCAAACAAAAAGTGATATTGAAGGTTGACTAATTTAAGGGATAGTACTATTGTGTCAACCATGGCTTGGAAGAAGAACACGAGCTACTTCACGTCCGGTTCTAGTATTGCAATATTGGTGTAAACATACGATTGAAATAAATCATCAGACATTGGAAATTGTTAGTCACAAGTTTTACAATTTTCATTTATATAACTTGTGCCTTTTCTCATCCTCTCATTAATCTAACTGATACATTAAGAAGTATAATATACAATATAACAATATAAACGACAAAACACAATGGTTCTCATGAGAGTTACTGTTCGTAGGTATCAGAAAAGATGAAAAAGTGTTGTTATTAAGATGGTATTTTCTCACTGACCTTTTCTTTATCTTATTCATAATTTTGAAGTTAATGGAAGAGATTTAAAAGATTTAGATCCACCAACAGGACGTGAGTCTTACAAGTTGCATCAATAATCATATATTCCGTTTACTAGTTTACAAACATTTACATCTATTTTTCTCTTTTTTTAATAAATAGATGATTTAAGTAAGTAACAGAATTCAATAATTTTAATGTAATTGCATAATTGACGTACCCTCCTTGTTATAAGGTGACCCATATGTTGAACTTTGGATCGAAAATAAGGAAGATACTGTAATGAAAACAGAAGTCAAGTCACATACAAATAATCCTGAATGGAATGAATCCTTTACCTTCGACTGTAATCTTCACGAAAAATTATGTGTTCAAGCTCGTGAAAGAGATAATGAAAAAGGAAATTCTGATGATTTGGTATGAATATTGGTGTTTTGTGTATTTCCAAATTACAATTTTTTTTTAACTTGATAATTATTTTACAGATCGGTTGTCGTTTTCTCCACATTGAATCCGGAGATGTTGTAGTTGATTTCGGTCCAAGAGGACGTGTCAACTTATTCATAGATTATAGTTTGTAAGATCATGAATACTTACCATTTGTTAAATTTTAACTGTCATTATATTTATCATTTATTGGTTTTTTAGCTTGTAAATTTTTCTTTACGAATAAAGTTTATCATTTATAATGCTTAATTTATGATGAACGTATAGCATTAAATTATGTTAATTTACGTAAATACCTACCTACTATTGTTATCGTCATCGTCTAGTATTTAGGAAAGATGACAGAGTTTTGATAGACCTTCAGCGTATAACTACTAAATTCACGTGATATTTTTCGTCACCGTAATTTTTTCTAAACTAACTATTCTTCACATATACGCAACGCTTAATGCCAGCCGAATCAATAAAATATGCTTTAAGTGTATCTACTGCCGGCTACTGGTCACATTGAATAAAATTTTTTTCCGAGTATTCGAAATCATGTATTAAGCAACAATGAATAACAATTAAGTTCATTATACAGCATAAGATCTTGAAAATGGATGCAATAAAAATAATTTTAAAAAAAAAATGAATTTATATCTATAATTTATATATTATTTAATAATAAACAATTAATAGACTTAAATGAAACTTTCAAAAATATTGTTTGTATAATAACATCTTGTAATGCTATTCTCAAAAGAAATAATTGGATAAAGATGTTTAAAAAATGCCATTTATATAAGTTAAAAAGTTAAAATCATATTATAGAAAACTTTTTTGTAAAATTATTATATTTAACTTACTTTAAATAATAATATCTTAAGATTTATTAATATAAAAATATAAGAAAAGTTATTATTCATAAAAGATTTTTAGGAATTCATCATTAATAAAAAATACATATATAAAATACAAATAATAATTATTATTAATAATTATAATTGTAAAGTTTATAATCTTTTTTAAAATTAATAAAAATTAATGAAATTAATCTTTTATAAAATAAATCAAATTTGGTTTCAATAAAAGAAAAAGTAATTTGCCATGATCTATTATATCACGTGACTTGTACTATATAATAATTTGTCACATCCTTAGTTTTTCATTTTCACTATTTATTCTAGAAACAGAATTTTTTCAGTATAAAAAAATACTATTTGTTACATGTTATTCATTATATGTTTAATTTTAGCTAAATTTATAATGCTGGCAAAAATTTTCTTATTTAGATTTTATACAATCAAAAATTAAAATGAAATTATATTGTAGTGCAAAGTTTGAGAATCAAAAGAGTAAAATTGCTACAAATGCATTAAGAAATAGGATCGGGTCTCCACCACTTTACTTTATAGAGAAAAACAAAGAAAAATGTGTAAAGAAATATTTATGCTACTTCGGGCTTATAGAACTTTTACATTCAGGCCTTTTTGCAAAGGAAATTATTTATGTTTTTAATATTTATTTTTTTATTTTTATTTTTGTCAAAAGGAACTCTGGTAACTAAAGGAAAATACATCTGTATTTATATAAAATAATATTCTACAAACTAAACTATAAAAATTATTTTACATACTTTATGAAATGCCAAGAATTATAACTCATAACTTGTAATCACAATTTTTAATTATACGATATAAATAAAATCCTGCCTTCAATAAAATGTACCAATCAATTCATTCTATTCTAAAAATAATATTCTAAATATTATTAAATTAATCTAAGATTAAATATTCATCATTGTACACATAATCTTCCTTTACTTTCTATTGGTAATTTTATCTAACTATCATGATGTATGTAATGTTTATTTGACTTATTACAACTCATCATGACTCATAATTATTCATTAAGTTCCCAATTATTCCTGAGTCCTAAGTTTTCTATTTTTCGTAAGTTCTTTGTATTTCAGTTACATCATTACTGTGCCTTTATGTGACTTACTATGTATTATTTTTATTATTATTATTTTTGGTCTACGCATTTTCTGGCACTACAACGTGATACTGGCCATGATGATAAATTACAATAAATATAATAACTTATAATATTATTATATATTATTTTTATTATATTATTAAAATTATATTATTGCAATTTTATTTTTTATATTTTTTTATAGGGTTTAAAATTTATATACTTCACATTATAATACATTCTTAAATCACATGATTTTAATTAAATGGCCAAATATATTATTACAAATTTTTAAAATACATATTCTTTATTATAATTTACAAATAATTTTTTGGCCAATTTTTTATTTATTTTATTTTTCACAATTATTTTTTAGATAACAAATTGTATATACTTTTTTTTTTAAAAAAACAAGTTAACTAAGTAAGTTTATTAATAAAAATCATGAAGTCCATTTTTATAAAACAAATACAATTAATACTAATGGTAGCTATGCAAAAATAAGCCCTCTTACCCTACTGCAAGGTAAAAAAGTCTAACTTGTCACATTTACATCATATAGATTCTCAGAGTGAGATTACGTTACCAAGCTTTCTTAAATAACTGATTACCCTACTGTCAGTGATTTGAGTCAATAGATTTAGCGCAGTATTTTTCAGTTATGAATGGAGCAGATTGCACATAAATTTTATTTCTGTTCTTTTTGCAGTTTATTAGTTACTTGAGTATACATTTATAATAGTGATCAAAAGTAATGCATTATTGAAATAAAAGCAAAAATCATTAATATCACGTGATCTAGAGATGATTGACATCTGAAACAAAAAAATCTAAAAATAGAAAACTAAAGTTACCCAATAATGTCATTTAAGTTATAAGTTATTACGCAAATAAATTTATTTGCTTATATATTTCCAAAAATAGTGATATATTATTTTTGATTGTTTTTGTTTATCTAAAGTTACTATATATGAAAATTATCAAGTATTAATTTATATATTATTTTTTTTTAACTATTTTTATAAGGCTTTAACCCACTTTTTCATCTATTTTATTTGAACTTTCATAAAATTAAAAATGGGTCATATGTTCTTTGGAAAATAAACACAAATTTGTACACTCCTTCAAGAAGGTTATTCCTCTCATAATGTTACTTTTCGCGAAAATGTTAGCCAGTCAGCTATTACCAGATTAAATGCAAAGTTCAAAACTACTGGTTTTATGAAAGATTTACTTAGAAGAGATCACTCATGAATGTTTACTGGCCGTAATGAACAAAATATTGTTCAACTTATTATAACTGGAGAATATTCCACTGCAGTGAACATATAAAAAACATTAAAAATTAAAAAACAAATTGATGTCAGTACATGTACAGTGAGAAGAACTTTATGTAAGAATAGTTTATCTTCCAGAATAAAATGCAAAAAATCTTATTTAAAGAAAAAACATCAGCTTCAATGTTTAAAATTTGTAAAAAAATATAGGAAGTGGACAATTGAGAACTGAAAAAAGGTCATATGGTCAGATGAGTCTAAATTTATGATTTTTGGCTCAGATGAACACCAATATTGTTAGAAATAGCCAGAAGAACAACTTCAGAACTAATATGTTAAACTTACAGTCAAATGGTAATAGTAATATCATAGTATGAGAATGTTTTTCTTCTTTTGGTGTTGGCAACATTGTGCGTATTTATGGAACTATAAATGGGAAATTATACTGATAAATATTGGAGAAAGACCTTTTAGAAACAATCCAGTAGCATAAAGTGAACAAGAATAATATCATTTTCTAACAGGATAATGATACAAAATATACTGCAAACCTAACAAAACAATAGTTTGATGATAATGACGTTAATTTACTGAAGTGGTCACCACAATTATCTGATCTCAATCCCATTGAGCACCTCTAGAATGAAATAAATAGGCATTTAAAAAAATTGGAGACTCAGATTCATAGTCAAGATCAACTTTAGGAAGCAATTTAAAAAATATGGGTAGAGATGGATAATAAATTTTTATCCAAATTAATAAACAGTATGCCAGAACAAATTAAAGGTGTAATTAAGGTCAAAGGAGGTTATACTAGATGGTGAAGAATAATTTGAATAATTTAATTTAATTTTTAAATCATTTATTGTTTNGTAATTTAATNTTATTTATGAACATCAAAAACGATCATAATTAACGCATCACAGAAATTGATGTAAAACTCATTTTTTTTGATGATAATAAATTTGTTATAAAATNAATTTATATGATAAAATTCTCTCTGTTTTAACGAATAAAATGCATCTATTTGCATAATTTTGTGAGCATTGTATGAAAAGTTATTTTTATTTAAACATTTTCATTTAGGTGATGCATTACTTTTGATCACCACTGTATAGAGGAAAAATTTAAATTGCAAATTTATTATTTCAATACACATCACAATTTACAATATAGACAGTATGTATCAATATATCAACCCAAGATTTGTGGCATAGTTTTAATATGATTTTTTTTGTGCAATATGTGCCGTGGATCAACCAAGGTTATGAAACAAATGCAGAATTTTTTGATAGTTTGTGGTATACAATTTTAACTGCAAGAAACGCTACTTATTCGATAAGATATTATATGTACTAAGAGTTTTTTAACACACCCATACCTACATCACACTGCATTCACAAGTAAAAAAATACTAGTGCTTTAAAAATATAAACTATCTTTTTTCTTTCTGTAATAATCAATAATATTTTGAACTTTATTAATAATTTTTATTGATGTCGATATGCATAAACATTAATTTTTTGGTATATATGTGTGTCAAATTTAATTAAAGATACTAACAACACAGCCTAGAATATATGAGACTTTTAATACCATTTTTCTCTCTGAATCTTAAATGAATTTCTTCTAACTATTTTTTTGATAACTGTAAACCACAAATATGGATATTTATGTTCAAACAATGATTGTGCACTTTCTAACTGTTTTTTGTTTTCAAAATATAAATGAGCGGTTGTTTCATTTACCCAGTTCCATCTACCAAATAATTTCAAAGAACAAAAGCATTCCATCAGTGTTTCATTTTTGTGTTTCCAATCCTTAATAATATTACCGCTGATCTCAAGAGAATGCTTTCTATTCGTAAAATCAGGTCCTGTTACATATGTGAATAGCTGGTAGTATTTTTCTAATGGTTCATATAATGAAAGTTTTCTAAGTTCATAAGCTATAGGCGTGGTAAACAGATAATCTTCCACACCCGATAATCCAGACCAAAACCACGTTTCAGTTTTCCAATTTAGTTTTTTAGCTTCTTCTATTAAGGGACAATAGTCACTGTCACCAGCAACTAGCAATAATGTACCTGGATTCTCAGTAAATAAGAAAACCATTAATTTACAAACAAGTTTTGTGTCAACTTTTTTCTCTTTATTTAAAGCATTTTGTGGGTAAGTTTGTATTTTACATCCATGAAACTTCATTCGGTCCCATACTGTATCATTAGGTGAAATAGAGCTGACAACAAAGATCTTGTTCAATTTTCGTCCTTTTAAAACTATTGTGATAAGTAGACCATAATCTACATAAAAATTGAGGAATTCTGGTTTCTTATGGTCATAGACATTCACTTTTTTAAGATAACTAACGATTTTTAAGCCCTCAATGAAAAAGTTAGAATTGTCAATATAAATGGAGACAGAATTGTTTGGAGATTTTGAAGATCCTACTACAAGAAAAGAGATTCTTTTCATAAGTATAATAAAACCAATAAAGTTGACAAATGAAACAAAAGTTTTAAAAAGTAAACCATATTGTGTTCACTGATTGTTATAATTTACTTACTAGTGGTATCAGTGGAGATAATTGGTTGTTCTACAAAAATATAATGTTTTTTGGGTTTGATGATAAGCAGAAACACAAGATTAAGTAGGTATTCAGTATTATTAGTAAACATTAAATTATTTTATTATAGAACTTACTTTGGCTTTTTACTTGAATTATATAATCTACAAGGTTACTGGCTGGTTCTTTTCTTAAACCATCTTCAATAAGCTTTTCTTCAGTATACCTAAGGAACGCCCTACCATTGATACCAAGCTCTTCAAGTCTACAAATTTCATCATCATTAAGAGAAAAATCCTTTTTATTATAATTTAAAAATTTTCTAACATAGTCGACACCCCAGCCTTCAATTGTTTCAACTGTGTGAATATTAGACATATTTATTTTAGATATCTATACAGTTCAGAAAGAAAAAAAATTTGGATTTGGGATACACAATAATTATTCATCTATTGTCACACAAATTAGTCAAACTGACACAAAAATCACAAAAATTCAGAGTTCAAAAATGTTATTATTTATTTATCAGATACATAACTAACTAATCAGAAAATGATAGAGGTAGCAAGAGAAATATATAATGCTATCAAAGAGGAAGGATATATTTAATGTGAGTCCCAGCATCAAGTTATTTCTTTGTTTTCTACATTTCTGGTCATCCCATGATTTAGTACTGAGAGAAAGTGCTGACGAAATGCCTAGATTTGTACTTTGATGCACATCATACATCTACATCACCTGTTAGGATTAAGATAAAATCTGATGTAGGTAAACTTTGTTAAACCAAATAAGATATGTGCAAAAGTCACATGTTAGCATGAAGAATCTTATCTACTCCAGTATTACCAGAAAAAATTTTCACCTCCATGTAATTTTGGCTATCATTATATATTCTCAGCCTGTATTAAGAAATTTAACTATATGATAAATAAGGTGTGACAAATAGGATTTTTTACACCGAAAAAAATCTGTCATTGAAATATATAGTAAAAATGGAAAACAGGAAGAGTATGACATTGGTGACAAAATTTTTAAAGGTTATGTGGAAGTGAAAAATTTTCTGATAATAACTGGAAAAAATAAGAATCTTCATGTAATCATGTAACAGATAATGTCATAGAGAAACGATCTATAACACTTTGAATCTAGGTTCTAGATAGGTTTGAAATAACATCAACACTAAATGATTTCACTCACTTGATTTTGTTTGTTCCTATTCTAACAAACACCTTGTATATATTTCTTGCTTTCTGGATTTTCTTACGCAAATTTGCTTTTGTAATTCTTGGAAGATGCTATGCAACTTCATGGTATACTTGACTTCTAGCTATTATATCAGTAATTATTGAATCTTTAGATCTAATATCTCTAACCTTATTTTTGAATCCTTCAGCATATTTGTACCAATATAAAATTTCATCTTAATTTACTTTTGCAATATATAATCCTACACAGGTTGCTTTTTGATATAATCAGGCTAAACTTTATGATGTAGATCCATCAGCATCTTCCTTAATATCATTAATATTTTTGGCTTTCTTTCCCTTAGCAGTAAGGTTGCTTGCCGAAACCTGTTTAGCCTAATGCTGAAAGGTAAAACCTCTTATATAGTGCCGAAACGCTGAAATGCTAAAATTGCAAAACCTGTCAAAATTGCAAAACTGCTGAATCTTGCCAAAATCTCTATAATAGGTTTATCCATAGTTTTGACATAGTTGATTATAAGATTTGAATATAGTTACGTCAAATTACACTAATTAATAATATAATTTAGATGATCAAATAATTTCCAATCTTTTTTTACCATTTTCTTTCATTTTCTTTTAAGCTTTATCTAGTGTTAGTCTGTTAGAATTTCAAAACTGACTCTTAGGCATATATATTGCATGTTTTTGGAATTTTTTTTAAGGGGTTTATATACATTAAAGAAAAAATGCATTATATATTACATATATTTAATAAACAATTCTGTCATTTTTTTTCATTAATAGTATGAAAGTTTCTTCTGTTTTCTTAATAATAAAATTAATAAAAACTGTTCAAATGACTGATCATATAGCAGATACACCCATTCAAAAAAAAATAAAGAAAGTCGACCACTTAATACCATTTGGGAAGACATTCATAAAGGAGTATCTATTGGTTCTGGTAAATTTGCTGCCTCTTGTAAGTACTGTAGTTGTACATGGATATGCAGAAAAGTTTCAAAGCTTGAAGAATATCTTTCAAACCATTGTCAACATGCACCACCAGCAGTTATTAGAAAGTATATGACTAAAGTAATGGAATGGCAAGATAAGTCAAAGTCATCTAAAAAAAGAAAAAATTCTGAAGGTCATCAAAGTATCATAGATGATTATTATGATTCAACAGAGCTTAACGAACACAGATTTACAAGAATTAATCGTGCATTAGTTAAATTCTTTATTGCTTGTAGTTATAGTTGTAGCCAAAATTATTTTAGTATTACAGAAATCTGTAATTACGTAATTCTGTAATTATTAAGTAATTTATCAAAAAATTCTGAATTCCGTAATTAATTTCGTATCATGAAAATATTTGGCTAGAATTAACCTTTAATTTTGGCTGAATTATATTTAAAAATTTAATAAATAATAACATAGCATCTAGTAATCCATTTTGGATGATTTTACCATCATTTGATTCGTCTCGGTATAACAATTCTAATGGTGTTAAAATCATTTAATTTCAATTACTAGATCGTATTCTGATATCAATAATTGTTAAACATTTATAGTATTATAACTTTGTCAATATTAATGCTAGAAATATGATCTTACTGCCATTAGAATTGTCTTATCATGACAAATCGAATGATAGTAAATTTATTAAATCTAATCATTAGATCTTGCTCCAACTTCAATAATCTTTAAATGTTTATAGTATTTTAACTTAGTCAATATCGAAGCTAGAAAAATGAAATATATACCATTAGATTCGTCTTAATGAGACAAATTTAATGGCAGTAAAATCAATAAAATCAGATCACTAGATCATAAGTAAATGTTAATTTCGCATTGTTATACAAAATATAATTAATTACGGAATTACGTAATTAATTACGATTACAGAATTTCAGATTTCAGATTTGGTAATTGAATTTTGGAAATAACTATACTTGTGGTATTTTCTTTAGGATAGTGGAACACCCATTTTTTATTAATTTTTTAAAAGAATTAAATGCTGGATATAATGCACTAATAAGAGAAGTTTTGGTAAATCAACTACTTGAACATGAATTAGCTCAAGTGAACTTTAAAATTAAGTCTGAGCTTGAAAAGGAAACGAATTTAACTTTAGGTTTGTTGAATTACATAGGCTATCATAAGTGTTTTTTATTTAATCTTACTTACTATCTATAATATTATTAATACAATTTAGCATTCGATGGCTGGANCTCTGGTACACATCGTTCAATTTGGAACTTCATTATAATGACTCCATCACATAAAGAATACCTTTATCAACTTTCTGATTTATCAGAAACTTCTCACACTGCAGATTATTTAGTTACAGTAATTGAAAAAATTATTGATGGTATTAGGAAAGATCAAATATGTGCTGTAGTATCTAATAACGCAGCTAATGTTCGAAATGCATGAAAAATTATCTATGAAAATTATTCAAAGATTGAGAACATGTGATATGTAGCATATTCTATTAATTTAATTGCATATGACATCGTCAAGGAGAAGTTTAGTAATCGTTTATTAAGACGTGTTAATATTTTGACAACTTTTTTTAGAAGTTCTCATCAGGCTAATTCAAAACTTGCCCATATGATTAAGAAAAAAGGAATTANTGNAGGAGGATTAAAATTATACTGCAAGACACGCTGGACTACTGCTAGTGAATCCATAAATTCAGTGATAAATTTGGAGTCAGTTTTTGAAGAAATCGTCCTCAATCACGATCATTTGCTAACAAATGATAAAATAAAAAAAATTATTCAATCATGAAATTTTTTTTCAAATTTGTGAATTCTTGGATTTGTTCTGGATCCTCTAAGAAAAGCAGTACTTTCTCTAGAATCAAGAAGAGCTACACTTGCAGATTGTTTCCTGAGCTTGGCGAGACTTACGGCTATGTTAAAAAAGCTTCCCAGATCATTTAATCCTGCATTCCAAAATCATTGTATCAAAGTAATGAATGAAAGATGTGATGAGTTTGATGATGATAAGTATATTACTTGTTTTTTTTTGGATCCTCGATTCAGAAATGCACCACTTAAAAAATCCACCTTCAATAGAGTTTTGAAATGTGCTGCTTCAATTGGAAAAAGTTTAGGTTTTGATCATTATGAGGCTGAAATCCTATGTGATCAAATACAAAAATATAGTAATGAGCAAGATCCATTTGATCTAGATATCAGTTTTGCTAAAGATAGTCCCATGAATTGGTGGAAATATATTAATACCGAATCAGAACCAGATGTTCTTCCAAGAATCATATGTCATTTATTTGCAATATGCCCTAATTCAGCATCTTGTGAGCGTAGATTTTTGATTTTAGGATGGCTATACCATAAGCATCACTTAAATCTTAATTTGGAAAAAGTAGAATTCATATGCAAAATAATTTTATATCAGAAATCTAATTCAAAAAATGAACTTGGATTTTATGGAGTTGATTCAAAAAATAATACTTACCTTAGTGATGATGAGATTAATATACATATTGCAGAAGCTTTTGCAAAAGTGGATGATGAGAAAAATAGTGATGAACAACCTTCTATACTATAGTTGTTTCTGAAATTCAATTGCCAAATCTGAAATCTGAAATTCCGTAATCATAATTAATTATGTAATTCCGTAATTACATTTTATATAACAATGCGAAATTGATATTTACTCACGATCTAGTAATCCAATTTTATTGATTTTGCTATCATTAAATTTGTCTCATTGAGATGAATCTAATGGTATATATTTCATTTCTCTAGCTTCGATATTGACGAAGTTAAAATACTATAAACATTTAAAGATTATTGAAGTCGGAGCAAGATCTAATGATTAGATTTAAATAAATTTACAATCATTCAATTTGTCATGATAAGACGATTCTAATAGCGGTAAGATCATATTTCTAGCATTAATATTGACAAAGTTATGATACTATAAATGTTTAACAATTATTGATATCAAAACACAATCTAGTAATTGAAATTAAATGTCATACCGAGACAAATCAAATGGTAGTAAGATCATCCAAAATAGATCACTAGATGCTGAATTATTATTTATTAAATTTTTAAATATAATTTGGCCAAAATTAAGATTAATTCTGGCCAAATATTTTCGTAATACGAAATTAATTACGGAACCTGAAATTAATTACGGAATTCAGAATTTTTTTGATGAATTACTTAATAATTACAGAATT
>QKYT01000332.1:12252-24879 GCA_003550305.1 Glomus cerebriforme | reverse complement strand
AAAAAAAAAAAATAATAAAGAAACATTTAAATATAAGAATTTAAAAGAAAATAATAAATAAACTAAAAAAATAAAATAAAATAAAATAAAATCATAATTACATTTATTACACGATTATTAACAGCAGTAATATTATTATTACTATCAAAATAGTAGGGAATTTGGATCATGATAAGTTACAACTCACGATTGTGAAGAGGGAAGGTATTATTAGAAATCTTAGATGTAAAAAACGTTAGATATAATTGCAACCTCAAAGTCTTGAAGATAGAATGGAGGTTATTTAAATTATTTTGAGCTGTTTATATTTTCAAAAGATAAAAAAAAAAATATTAATGTCACACTCTTTACGTAATGTTGATGTTCTACATGAGAGGTTTTTTTATTTTATTTTAGTGTATTTCTATTATTAACTAACCACGTGGATTTTTTAATAATCACTAAAATAAAAAAATTTTGAATTCTTTATAACGGAAAATTTTTAACTATTAAGATCATTTTTACTTACCATAAAAAATTGTGCATACTTGGAATGTTTGAATACCTTAAATGGAATGAAATTAAACTACTTTATACTATTATATACTATTATATACTATTATAGTATATAATCTTTTTTACGTTCAAGTCCATTAATAAAAAAAAAAAGGTTTTTTTAATAATCACAACAGGTAATAAATGAATCTTACATAATTTCGATCCGTGTCAAGAGTGATGTCATATAGAGTCCTGTACAAAAGGTGACTTCATCTTGCAGGAAAGGTACTTGATAACTTGATAAACAAAAAAGTCTCATAAATTAACTCATTTCTTGCAGGATTTTCGACGAATTGTTAAAAATTTATGTAGATCATAAAAAAAAAATACGTAATTTTTCTTTTTACAATTAATAGTTACAAAAAAAAAATAATAATAATAATAATAATAATAATTTTATATATTCTTCTTTCTTATCAAAACAGAAATCATTACGAGAAAAATATTAAATTGATTTATGGCTTTGAAAAAACAAACTTCTTAATATAAACAAAAGGAATACTTAGATGGTGGATCGACAAAACAATTATGTTGTTAAAAAAAAAACTGCTATGTACCCGTTCCAGCTAAAACCAAATATTTATTATTCGAATGCAGGTCAGATGATTGAAATCATTAACCAATCAATTATTTTAGACCTCAATACTTACACAATGCTGATAGAATGACATCATTACACTGCGCCATTTCCTTTAAAAGAACCAATCTTGAATAAAAATTTAAATTAATTGATTCTTTCTTTTTTAAACTCATTCATGTAAAATTTAATTGTTTCAAGATTATCTGTTTTTGGCGACAAAATATATATATATATATATATATATTTCAAATTATCCAATTATTTTATACCCAGAAAGTACGGTACCTTTAGTATAAGGAAATTTGGCTGAGTTTGAAACTTTACCTGTTTATGGATCATAAATAAGTTTAATTATGTCATTTAACTCATTTTCAAATAATAAAAATAAATAATAAAATCCAAATTTTCCAGTTAATTCATATGGTTTTTTTGTTTTGGTGAACAAAAAAGATCGATTTCCATATCTTTTTTATATATTTGCATATATATATATATTTTTTTCTTGTATTCCAAGAATATATTTTGTCTCACCTTTATACCTATCATCATTAGTCTAATTTAAAAATTTCCCGTAATTTTAAAGAACTTGTGTAACGCATAAATATTAATAATGTGCAAATCAAAAAAAAACAAATCCATGCACACATTTTTTTTGCGTAATATCAATCTTCTTTTTCTTCTCAATAATCACAATTTTTTTTTTTTTTTTTAAATTCCTATTTAGGCTGATGTATGCATATTAAAATCATTTTTTTTTCCGAATAGTCTTCTTTAACCTGTTATTGACCAGCATTTACATCATATCTGATAAAACTATTTGTAAAACAATTTCCATTATAACATTATCTTGCATATACTGAATATTTTTAATATATCTTTATTTATTTTTTGTGAATTATTGCTTAAAATAAATATTTGCAAAAAAAAAAAAAATTTGATTTGTGATCATATGAAAATTCAATTTAATTTCAATACTGTTTCCTAAAAAGAAATCATCGAAATTCGAAAAACCTTTTTGTTTAAATTGAAAATTAATTTTGTATTATATTCTCTTTTATTTTTATTTTTATTTATTTTATTTGTTTTTTTTTAATTTATTTTTTTTAAAAACAAAATTAATTAAAAAAAATTTTGTTAAAATTAATGAAACGAAATTTTTTCAACCATTTTATTCATTCATTACCTTTATATATAAATATTTTGTAAATCAGGATTTACAAGAAAATGAGGATTTCAAAAAAATCCCTGCTTAAATATAAATAGTATCACAATTTTTTTTTATACATTAAGTAAGAATAACAGTAGATCTATCCGTTGTCATTTAAGAAAAGAAATAAAAAAAAGTGAACAGAATTTTATTATAGTACATAATAATAAACAAATCAAAAACGGTTACATAATTCTTTACTATTTTGGTTTTATGCTACCATGGCACAGTAAAATTATTCTCGCGTTTTTAGAAATAACTTTTTCTTTCTTCAATTTTTTCAAAATTAACTTCTTTCTTAATTGTTTCAACAACTTAAATATCATCATCCATACTTGATAAAAATTTAAGTGAATCATTTTGAAGTTCTTTCATAGATAATGGATCTGGTTCTCGTTCTGCTTTAATCTTCAAGAATAAAAAAAAAAAAAAAAAAAAAATTTAAAAAATTAAACGTAAAAAAATTTAAAAAATTCAATTTTTTTTTTTTTTTACCATGGCTTCGCTATCTGAAGCCAACAATTCATTCCAACCCGGTGCAGATTTTAAGATATCTTTAACTTTTCCTATTAAAAAAAAAAGAATGAATAATCTCGTAATTTCAGACCTATTTATTTATTTATTCTACCTTTGAGAAGTCTTTCTTTTTCACGATAAAGAGTTAAAGGATTATCATCACAAACGTGACTGTATAAAAAGAATTTAATGATTATAATTATCAAATATAAAAATTTTTTTATGAATTTATTATTATTATTACCTTCCAAATGGTGTATACCATCTTCTTCGAATTATAGAGTTCGTTAAGCAACGGCGAGAAAACATTGTCTTTTTTCTTTTAAAAAAAAAAGGAATGCGAGAAAGAAAAAAAAAAACGTACGATTAAAAAAATTTCCCATGTAAATTAATAAAAAATCGTACTATACGCGTTTAGTAAAATCATTACGTAGTTATATTTACCGTAGTTAAAAAATTTAACTTTGTATATTTTAAACGTGTCACAAACATGATGTCATATCAGGCATTTATAGGAATTATAGCTAGTATAAAATAACCGGTTTTTTTTTTTTCTTCTATCAAATGTAAAAATCAATTTACTAATAGTAAATAAAATAGTTGACAATGTTTGGGTGTATTGTAGCTGGAAGACTGGTAAAATATATATATATATATATATATTTCTTTTAAATAATATTAAATTTATTTTTTTATTTATATTTTTATAGATACAAACTAATCTTCAACAAGTTGACGTGAACAAATATGTTTTTGAACTTCCTGATGCAACAACTATAAATCATATAGTAGTATTTTTACTTGGAACAATTCCTTTTGATTCAGGTTATGCAGCAACTGTTCATTTCTTGTGGCCAGAAAGTGAAAATGGTTGGAAATTATTGGGCATGTAAGTTATTTTTCAAATTATTAATAAATTTATCAGTAATTAAATGAAACTTTATTTTTTTTTTTTGTTTAGGGTTTCAAATGAAAAACCAAGTGCAATTTTTCGTCTTCGTGGAGCAATTATTCCATCATCAAATGTACTTAGTGGATCAAGTCCATTTGCTACAAGATTATTATCAGATAGTAGAGGTGAAACTACACCAATAACAGCTACTTTAGGGATTTCAATCGAACCAATTAATATAGTTGAAGAACAAATATCAGCTTTACGATCACAATCTAATGCAACAACATCAGAACATGCGAGTCAAATTGCTATCAAGATTCTTAAAAATCTTTATAATTATGTTACATCCTTTGCTTCTCCTATAGTTCCTTTGGATGCACAAAAAATTGGAATAGGAAATTCTTATATATCAACAAAAATATTTCAAGATTGGTATGATGGATTTATGAGAAAAGTTTTTATGGATCCAAATATTGTATTAAAAAATGAATCTGATATTATTTAAAATTAAATAAAAAAAAAATTATTCTTTTATCGCTATAATATACCAATTATCCTTATTATAATCTGATTTAATTATTTTTGCTAAACCTGTACTTAAAACAAGTTCATCTAATTCACCTTTTTTAAATAAATGATAATATCTTTTATATATAATTTCTTGTCGATTTTCATTTTTATCTGCTGGAATAACCCATGGTACAAATACATCTTGATAATTTTCATCAAATTTTCTACGTGATTCTGTTTGTTCCATAGCCCAAACATATATTAACACTTTTGATCCTGATTTTACAATTCGAAATAATTCCTATAAAAAGAAATTACAAAGATTTATATTAACATCTTGGGAATCATAAGAAGTCTAACCACAAAAGAAAAAAAAAAAAAGAATTTACCTTTATCGCTTCAATTCTTCTTTCTGGAGTTGTAAAATGATGAATTACAGCAATTGAGATAACAAAATCCTAAAAAAAAAAANTTATTATTATTATTACCTTCCAAATGGTGTATACCATCTTCTTCGAATTATAGAGTTCGTTAAGCAACGGCGAGAAAACATTGTCTTTTTTCTTTTAAAAAAAAAAGGAATGCGAGAAAGAAAAAAAAAAACGTACGATTAAAAAAATTTCCCATGTAAATTAATAAAAAATCGTACTATACGCGTTTAGTAAAATCATTACGTAGTTATATTTACCGTAGTTAAAAAATTTAACTTTGTATATTTTAAACGTGTCACAAACATGATGTCATATCAGGCATTTATAGGAATTATAGCTAGTATAAAATAACCGGTTTTTTTTTTTTCTTCTATCAAATGTAAAAATCAATTTACTAATAGTAAATAAAATAGTTGACAATGTTTGGGTGTATTGTAGCTGGAAGACTGGTAAAATATATATATATATATATATATTTCTTTTAAATAATATTAAATTTATTTTTTTATTTATATTTTTATAGATACAAACTAATCTTCAACAAGTTGACGTGAACAAATATGTTTTTGAACTTCCTGATGCAACAACTATAAATCATATAGTAGTATTTTTACTTGGAACAATTCCTTTTGATTCAGGTTATGCAGCAACTGTTCATTTCTTGTGGCCAGAAAGTGAAAATGGTTGGAAATTATTGGGCATGTAAGTTATTTTTCAAATTATTAATAAATTTATCAGTAATTAAATGAAACTTTATTTTTTTTTTTTGTTTAGGGTTTCAAATGAAAAACCAAGTGCAATTTTTCGTCTTCGTGGAGCAATTATTCCATCATCAAATGTACTTAGTGGATCAAGTCCATTTGCTACAAGATTATTATCAGATAGTAGAGGTGAAACTACA
Source organism: Glomus cerebriforme (assembly GCA_003550305.1). Taxonomy (NCBI): domain Eukaryota; kingdom Fungi; phylum Glomeromycota; class Glomeromycetes; order Glomerales; family Glomeraceae; genus Glomus; species Glomus cerebriforme. Next base: position 19,302 of record QKYT01000332.1, on the reverse strand, counting down.
CCAATAACAGCTACTTTAGGGATTTCAATCGAACCAATTAATATAGTTGAAGAACAAATATCAGCTTTACGATCACAATCTAATGCAACAACATCAGAACATGCGAGTCAAATTGCTATCAAGATTCTTAAAAATCTTTATAATTATGTTACATCCTTTGCTTCTCCTATAGTTCCTTTGGATGCACAAAAAATTGGAATAGGAAATTCTTATATATCAACAAAAATATTTCAAGATTGGTATGATGGATTTATGAGAAAAGTTTTTATGGATCCAAATATTGTATTAAAAAATGAATCTGATATTATTTAAAATTAAATAAAAAAAAAATTATTCTTTTATCGCTATAATATACCAATTATCCTTATTATAATCTGATTTAATTATTTTTGCTAAACCTGTACTTAAAACAAGTTCATCTAATTCACCTTTTTTAAATAAATGATAATATCTTTTATATATAATTTCTTGTCGATTTTCATTTTTATCTGCTGGAATAACCCATGGTACAAATACATCTTGATAATTTTCATCAAATTTTCTACGTGATTCTGTTTGTTCCATAGCCCAAACATATATTAACACTTTTGATCCTGATTTTACAATTCGAAATAATTCCTATAAAAAGAAATTACAAAGATTTATATTAACATCTTGGGAATCATAAGAAGTCTAACCACAAAAGAAAAAAAAAAAAGAATTTACCTTTATCGCTTCAATTCTTCTTTCTGGAGTTGTAAAATGATGAATTACAGCAATTGAGATAACAAAATCCTAAAAAAAAAAATATATATATATTTTTTTATCAAATTTAATGAAATAAATGAGAATTGAAACTTTATATTAAAAAAATCTATTTATAAAAAAAAAAGGATACAAAACATTCGTTTCGATATGGTAAATTTAATGCATCACATATTAAACTTTCAAATCCTTTTGATGCGCTTATCTCGATTAATTTTGAACTTCTATCAACGCCAATCATATAAATATTTCGATTAACTTGTAAATATTTTCCATTACCACATCCAACATCTACTCCAATACTTCCAATTTCTAATTCTTTTAAAAATTCTTCGACAACAGGCCATGGTTTATATCTAGTACTACTAAAATGTTGAGCTATTTTTTCATATACATCATGTACATATTGTTGTTCTTCTGTAATAGGATTTAAAGATTTTATATTTTCTAATAAAAATGCTTGAGTTGGATTTGATTTTTTACTTGAAGACATTCTTTTTTTTTTGAATTTTTTGGAAAAAAAAAAAAAAAAATTATAAAATTGATTGGATGATATTATTGATATACATCTTTGACATCATTTCGAATATTACGTAAGATATCACACAATTAATTTATTATTATTATTTCACAAATAAACGCCATTCAAGTTATTGGACCTGTTTTTTTATTAAAGAAAAAAAAGAATATTAGAACATTTTCTAAAATTTCAAAATTTTTTTTATATTTTTGGGAAATGCAGATTGATAACTTTTTATTTATTGATTCACAACTTTAATTGATAAATCATCAGAACGTATTGTAATTTCTTCATCATGATTGTTTATGGAAGATTCTTTCCTTGAATGATACCAATTTAAGAAATAATAAAAGAATACTATTAGACCATCTAATGTAAATACCGACAAATAAGTAAATGATGCTAATATATCAAATGGCGGTGGTCGGAAAACTAATTAATTTGAGTTTTATTTTTGAGTTTTATTAATAAGGGGAAATTAAAAAAAATGAAAATGAACAAAAAACTTACTTAAACTTAGAACAGAAAACAAGGCTCCGGACATATCCAATGCCATGAATATTAATGAAATTCCGATCACACGTTTCGCTTCTATTAAAATGTTAATAAGTTAATAATTAAATGTAATAAATAATTAATTAAATAAAAATAATTTTAAAATACTCTTACGAAATATTTCTATGTATTGTGGTACAAATCCAATAATCAATAAGACGACTGGTATAATTCCAATGATAGTTTCAGGCCAATTAATATCCTTCGAATTCGCGTACTAAATGAATATAAATTTGGTTTAATTATATATCATACATATTTATTTATTTATTTGTTTTTTATACTCACTCTAATTCCATAAACAGCTCCAACCTCAACTCCAGTCAATAATACAGATATTATCACGAATAATATTCCACTTTTTATTTTATTGTTTTTGAATTTAGAAGAATCGTAATAAAAACATTGTATATAAACAAATAAAGCAATTATTGCAAAAAGTTGTGGTTGAATCAATAAGGGAATTGATAAATTTAAGATTATTGCATATATTCCAAAGAAAACACTAGCAAGCGTCTAAAAAAACATATTTAAAAAGAGAATATTTAATATGTGAAAATTCAAATATTTTAAAGAAAATTTTTTAAAAAAATTTACCCATAATAGAAACATTGTTCGTGCAAGTCCTATAATAGTAAAATTGAATGATTAATTTTTTTTTTTTGATTTTTGATATTTTGGTAGGAATTATATTAAAAATTTTTAAAAATTTTACCTCGGGTAGATTTTGTTCGCCAATTTTTATGAGCTGGATCACGTGATTTAATAGTGAAATGGTTAGCGACTATAAAAAATAAAATCAACGATCAAATTCAATGAATTTGGTTTACCTTGTGGAATCAATTGAAATGACCATAAAACTGTTCCAATCATTCCAAATACATTTTCCAAAATATTAAAATAATTTGGAATTACTTGTTTCATTTTTTTTTTTTTTTAAAAAAAAAAAATTTTTTTTAAAAAAAAAAAAAAAAAAAGAATTAATCTGATCCTCTAAAGCAATAAATTCAATCATTTTTATAGATTTCAAATAAAAGGATTAATCGTAATGTAATACATGTAAAACCCTAACTTAATTTGAATTTTATCCGATCTTCATTCATTTTAGCCAATTGTTGAGTTTGCTTACTAATTTAATGTCATACAATTTATTGAATAACTACCAAATTATTTTATGCGAATGACGAAATGTCTCGGTAAGTAACGAAAAATTGATTAAAAATCAGCTTCCCAATTAATAAACAAGATTAGATATTATTGGAAATAATGGAACATGGCAGAGACCATCTTTGTAACGCGTCCAATCTTGCCACTTTGTTCTTAATACATGATAGTTTGGTTTTGCAGGATTATAATTTCGAATAACTCGATTGACAGTTGTCATGCATCTTAAGGCATTATAAGAGACTCCATAATTGTGCCATATAAGTTAAGGTTTAGATAACGATTTTCAAATAATCTATAGTTGTAATACCAAAAAAATCAGCTGATTATTAATCATATGATTGAATGTTTATCAATTTATAGTTTCGCGTTGTAAGCTAACACATAGAACCCATTTCTATAGTAAAAAAAAAAACCATTTCGCACTTATAACTAGGTGGGGAACGTTTCCAGAAACCGTTGTTAAGTCCGGAGGGATTAATATTTGATCAACACTTGCTGCCACACATGAGAAGCAAATATCCTAATCCTCTAAATCCTAATCCTAATCCTTTACCCTCCTAACATGATTTTAAGATATAACTCTAATCTAACCAGAATAAATTTAAACAATTAATAATCATGTGTAGGACCTATCAAAGGCAGGCCCTACACATGATACTTTAAGTATTAGTAAAGTGAATAACAAATAATAGATTTAATAATTATTAAATAAAATAGTAAAACTTTATTATTAGTTTTAAAATCTTTTACATGAGTGTGGACAGATGTAGTCTTTAATAATCCTATGCTATATTCTAGACTAATAAATTTTAAATTAATCAAGTGGTTTTTTTATTATCAATAAAGTATTTTTTTAATAAAAAAAAAAAATACATTTGAGCAACTTACACATAATTTTTAATGATTTCTCTTACTAAACCTCCTACTCCTGTTTCTACTCCAAATTTACCTATACAATCAACTGTTTCTATTTTGCAATACAATGTATGCAAAAAAAGTTTTAAATCTAACTAAGGTTTGACATAGCATAAAGTAATTATACACATCTTCTATCATGACTTTTATGAGCTTTCTGAAGAATTTATCAATGATTTTAGTTTTTTTAATCTACTGCCAACTATCCAATTATTTTACCAAAATTGGAAAATGTCTAAAGTAGGAGCAAATTATGTAACTTTGAAAAAAAATTGCTTTTCAAATAAACTTTTCTCTACTTATATAACTTTCCAAAATATGTATAATAGATGTATTTTAACCTGCTCTGCAAGTTTACTTAGAGCACAAATGAAGTTATGAATACCACTTTTGATTTATTTAACTTTTTTCATTTTCATCAAAATTAATTTATCTATTTTTGGATATGATTGGTAAAGTTTATTCATCCATATGTAAAATCAAAATCAGTATTTTTAACCTATTTTATTTTCTTAAATTTTCAAGTTTATATTATAATTAGTTTAAAAATAATTTATAAATTTGTATTTTGTAAATCACATGATTTCCTCACTTTAGATGATTTTCAAAATTGGAATGAAATCCTTTACTGTAACTTGCACAAAAAGTCAATTTTTTTCATATTTAATGATCATATATATTGTTATTCTAAAAAAACTCAATTTTATAAATATATCTTTAGAGGTAGATATATCAATAAAATTAGCCCAAATCTTTAATGATAAAAATTGGAGAACTAAATTTTATTGTAAAAATGAAATAACTTTGGTATAACAAATTTAGATGATATGGATATAAAAGAGAAAAATCCTCTTGTATTGATGAAAACTTATAATTAAACCTTCAAAAAAATTATGATATAAATAAGAAATTATTGTTGAATGAAAATCTAAATAAAAAAAAGATGCAAAAGGTAATAAATGTAAAGGTAGATTTTTATATATGTATTTTTGAATAACAAATAGAAGGATAATATAAAAAAGTTAAAAAAGTTAAAATATAATATAAATAAAATAGATTTAATAGAAATTTAAAAAAATATAATACATTTGAATTGAGATTGAATTTTATTAATAAATAAAAGAAAGAATCTCAAAAAAATTATTTAATGAAAATATGATATATAAACTAAAATAAAAAATTATAGAGTGTTTATTTATAATTGTTATAATAGTCATAATGGCCTAATATTGTTAAATTTAAGTTAAACTGAACTGAACCGATAGGATTAATTCAGTTTGACTTTTAAGTTTCAAGTTAATTTAGTTTAATTTAACTTAAAGATATTCAAATTGTAATTTGACTTAAAATAAAGTGATAAGCCAATGGTAGATTGATAGGATTTTATAGCAGATAATTTTACATATTATTCAAAAATCTGATGTTTTAAAAATAAAAAAAAATATTAATACAATTTAAAGAAAAATAAGTCTCTTCCTTTCACATACCTTAAATTTAATATATTTAAGAGTCCAATATCTTAAAAAAAATCCTAAAAGTAAAAAAAAGGCAAAGAAATATTAGTATATTTCTTTAATACAATTTAAAGTAAAAAATAAATCTACTTTTTTATATATCTTAAGTCTAATTCATCTAAATGGTTAATATCCTAAAAGAATNAAGAATCTCAAAAAAATTATTTAATGAAAATATGATATATAAACTAAAATAAAAAATTATAGAGTGTTTATTTATAATTGTTATAATAGTCATAATGGCCTAATATTGTTAAATTTAAGTTAAACTGAACTGAACCGATAGGATTAATTCAGTTTGACTTTTAAGTTTCAAGTTAATTTAGTTTAATTTAACTTAAAGATATTCAAATTGTAATTTGACTTAAAATAAAGTGATAAGCCAATGGTAGATTGATAGGATTTTATAGCAGATAATTTTACATATTATTCAAAAATCTGATGTTTTAAAAATAAAAAAAAAAATATTAATACAATTTAAAGAAAAATAAGTCTCTTCCTTTCACATACCTTAAATTTAATATATTTAAGAGTCCAATATCTTAAAAAAAATCCTAAAAGTAAAAAAAAGGCAAAGAAATATTAGTATATTTCTTTAATACAATTTAAAGTAAAAAATAAATCTACTTTTTTATATATCTTAAGTCTAATTCATCTAAATGGTTAATATCCTAAAAGAATTTTAAAAGTAAAAAAAAAGTTAAAGAAATATTAGTAAGTTTTTTTAATGCAATTTAAAGTAAAAAAAAATTCTTTATATCATATATCTTAAATTTAATTTATTGGCATTTTAAAAAAAGCTAAAAGTGAAAAAAAGTTAAAAAATATTAATAATATTAGCAAAATTTTTAAGGTGTAAAACTACATGAATCTGTTAATATATGCTAAAGAAAAAAAGTAAAAAAATCTGTACAAATTTCTAATAGAAATTGAAATTAATTCTATTAAAATCAAATTAATCAAAAATTAAATCAAATTTGTTTAATTTGATTAATCAAATTTAAAAATTAGATCTTTTAAAATTAGTTTTTGTTTAGTTTTTTTATTATGATATGGTAAAAATATTTTTTTATTATAATAAGTCTTATGATATTAAAAAAATTTTAAAAATATCTAATTATTTCAATAAAAATAACTGATTAATAATATATAAAATGTTTATTAATTGTAATGATTGAATAGAAATACTTTTCTTAATCTTAAAGAAATACTTTACTTAATACTAAAGTATTAAAATTATGCTCTGAAGTTAAAAATAATAATTTAAAAATTAGTACAATTATGAAAAGTATGTGTATCTCTATTAATATTTGAGATAGACTTATGAAAATTTGTATATAAGTAAATTTGAACCTGCTGAACAACTTTGCCTAATCTCAAAAAAGCTAAAACAGAAATTCAAAAATTAGTATAACTATGAAAAATACTAGTAACTTTTTCAATATTTAACCTATACTTATGAAATTTATATATAAGTAGATTCGAACCTGCCAAATAACTTTGCTTAATCTTAAAGAGACTCTTTACTTATTACCAAAGTGTTGAAATTACATCTGAAGTCAAAGATAAAAAATCTGAAAGTTATTATTTTATTTTAAAAGTTTTCTAAAGCTAAAATATACACAAAAAATAGTA
>QKYT01000331.1:70842-125158 GCA_003550305.1 Glomus cerebriforme | reverse complement strand
AGGAAAAATGTACTCCCGTCAAAGTCACATCACAGATTACAAATATTTATCAATGTTACGCGAAAATCATAATGAATGAAATGCAGAGATTTACGAGATTTATGAATGGGTATGTTTAAAACTTGTTTCTTTTATCATTCACAATAATTAATTTTTTTTCCCCTTTTTAATAAAAATGAGGAAGAAATGTTGTTAATCTTGCTAATCTTAATAAGTTAAATTCGTCTTTGAAACATAAATTACAATATATAAAGAGAGAATTTTGAACTTGATAAATTAAATTATATTTTTTTTTTTTCCCGAATATTATTAATAATAAAAAAAGCATGAATAAAATTCAGAAAATTTCTTTTATTTCTTTTGATCATCTCATATATATACTATTCTTCGTTGCATTATTAATGCTGCCAGAAATTGTTCTTGCCAAAGGTACTGATGATGATAAAACCAAACAATCCCGCCAATTTGAACCTTTGTATATAACAGTAATAATAGCTTCTTTAATCATTATAGCGGCATTTTGTTTTGCATGCTGTATTAGAGCTTGGAATCGGTTAAACGGTTAATCTTAATTCCGGCCGGAATTCATAAATATATGACGCGAGAAATTTCTTAAAATAAATCCTTTTCAACGAAGAACTCATCTCTACTATATGTTAATGAAAGGAAATTTTAATTTGCTGGTAGAATTATAAATTGAGGATAAAAACTTTGACGAAGATTAGATAATTTCGTAAACATTTAAATTAGAGAGAAAATTAAAAGATAATTATTAATAGAAAAAAACTAACCCGCAATTAACTTTTTGTAATACAGTAATTCACTAATAATTCCCCATTTTCTAAAAAAACGTAAATAAAAATTGGAAAGAAAAAAATAGCCAATGAAACTTAAACTGGTTATTCTGAAAAATTGGATAAATGGAATAATTTAAGGATTTGAAAGAGCAACTGTGTTGAATAAAGTAGCTTCTGTTAGTACTGTGCAATACAGAATAACCTTATACATGGGGTGAATTAGATGCCGAAATATTACACCAATAACCAATTCGACATTATAATATACTTAACCATTACACCATCTTAATGCCTAATTGTTAGGCGATAACGGGCAAATCGAAAGCACTTACTGAAATAGGTAATGTCAAACCCCAATAAAACCTTTAAATAACTCTTACTTTAATTATAATGCTATTATTTTGGATCTTCGTGGTGGTGAACATTATAAAAATTGGTTTAAAAGTGACAAGGTGGAATACTCAACCGGATATTGCACGGCATTATTTTGGATTTAATTAATTTAATTAAAACAAATATTAAACATTATAATCAACGACAACCACATTACGTCTTTGATTGGTAAATTTACATGCATTTTTATTAGCAAACTTCTTAATTATTTTAAAAATCCATCATTAATAATAATAAAAAATAACAATCAGTATACTGTATATTAATATTATATATATATATATATAATACAAATAAAATAACTTTTCGATAATAAAAAATAAATCTATTTTCAACAATTCCTCTTATTATTATCCTTGTATTTCAACAACAACAACATCATTATTTTCTCTACCTTTTTCTGCACTTACTTCAACCTTTTGAGTAACTTCAAATACTTCATAATCTTCAATTTTATAGGATTCACCATCCTTTAAGGGTATAACATTTGGTACATAACTATTATGTTTAAGCCTGATACAACCATGTTGCATCAAAATATCAAATTTACCAAAACTTGGTCCTGTACTTCTCCAAAAATTTAAAGCAAATTTTTCATCTTCTTTTCTTATTCTTGCTATTCTTCCTTGATTATCGGTAGTAGTTCCCTCAGGTTGAATTATATCTTCATCTCGTTGATTATTGATATTATTACTCCTCTCTGAAGAAAAACTGAATAAAAAAGAGCTACTACAATTTTTAAATCGAGGCCAATAAGGGGAATCCCATTCATCAGAATTATATCCACCAATAAAAAAATCATCATAATTTTTTAATTTAAATAATGTAACGGTACTTCTACTTTTTCCCACTTTATTATGAAAAGTAGAAGCGGATAATCCATCTTTACTACCTCTTAATAATAATTTAAAATTATAAGGATTATTTTCCGTATTATAATATACATCATCATTTAATCCTAAATCTTTTTTATCAATCCAACTTGAAATTATTGCTCCTTGTTGTAAATTCATTATTTTTGATATTATCGCTCCACGGTTTGGTAATAAATTAATAAATTTTTTTGGTTTCGGAATATTCGTAGTTGGGACCCCCTTTAAAGTTTCTTCATCTTCGTTAGTTGATGGTTTATTATGATAAACTTCCATCTCATTATAAAAATCCTCTCCCAATACCGCTTTCAATGGTGAAACTCTTGAATAAAAATCAACACTTTTCATATGATAAAATCTAATATGTTTAAGTAAAGTATCAAGTGTAATAGATAATAAAGTAAAATCCCCATCGTTAAGTTTATTAATATTAGTATGACTTAAATTTTCTGTATTAGCTATACCCCATTCAATTAAGTTTTCAAATAATTGTAATTCACTAATTTCTATAAGATCATCTTGAACCAATTCTTCTACACATACATTTGGTAAAGTAATAAATTCTGGTGAATTAAATAATCTTTGAGGATATTTTCGAATTTGATTTATACAATACTCTTGTAATTTTGTTAAAGAACTTGGTGGAAATGTATCTCGATATAATATAAATAAATTATCTTTTAACCATTCTTTACGTTCTAAAAGATAATTTTGCGCATAATCTAAAAATTCATCAAGACATAATTCGTCCGCTGCTTTTAAACAATCAAATATTTTTGATGGACTCGTCTTATCAGTAAAATAAATCTTTCCACCATAAATAAACCTAGAAATAAATTAACAAATTTTTTTCGTCATTACTTTCATCAAAGACGAGATCAAAAAAAAAAAATAAATAAATAAATAAAATAATATATATATATATATATATGTTATATCTCGATAAAATTTGAACTCCTCACCTTAATATGATATCAAAAACATCACTTTCAATATTCGGTTTATTAAATAGAATGATTCCATTTTCTTTTCTAGCCCAATCTGCACTAACGGCTTTAGAAAAATATTTACTTCTAACCCTTAAAATATTTGAATGCACGTAATATTTCTTTGCGTCAGGTTCTTCTCCTACAGTGATTATCATATTATAATCTGATGTATCTGTCAATAACATTGTTAAGTCTTTTGATAGGCTAGAATAAAATTCAGATTGCAACATGTTGGGCAGAAAAAAAAAAAGAAAAATTAAAGGAAAGGTTTTAAAGGTTTTTTTTTTAATTGATTTCTTTTTTTTTTTGTTAAAGAAAACCAGGAGTTTATTTATGTAACGTTTTTGTGTAATACTGATAGTGAACGTGCTTTACATTGGCAATCCGTTTCACAAAGAAAGTTCGTCAGGTGAACATTAAACTTTTTTTTTTAGTACATTGATACAATTTATAAATTTTAACCCGTAAATTTATTTCTTTCTTTCTTAAAAATTCCTATTCAAGTGTTTCGTAATTTCATTAAATCGCTTTTCGCAAATATTTTGTACCTCTTCACATCCAGCAAAATTCACAACAAAATCATCTTTATGCCACTTATACTTATCATCATTACTACAATTACGATTTAATGGTAAAGCATTCAAAGTTCGCTATTGAAAAAATATACATTGTTAACTTTCAATTTCTTAAGAATATCTCTTAATTAATGTTTATAACTTACCAAAGGAACAAATATAATCTTTGAACCGACTTCAATAGCTTCAAAATCGATCAAAACTTGCATTGCAATTTCTTCATCTTCGAAATCTTTGAATAATTTAGAATTATAAACAGTTTCTAGAAATTTCCTAGACCAAAGTGAATTACGTATAAGAAATGATGCTGCGTTAAGACCATGACAATCGTAACCAATTATCATTTCTTTGTTAGCGTATTCTGGGAACTTAACATCACGAAGAATATTTGATGAAAGACTAATCGAAGGATTCGAAATGAATATATTCTATTGAGATAAATTCAAGGAAAGATTTATATATCAGATATTTAACAAATATTTATTACTTAATAAAATCTGTCTTACCGAATCAATCCACCATAACCAGTCAGAGTTTGGATATTCTTCCATAGTTTCCAATAAAGCAGGTATATTAGCCCAAGACTTTTGAAAGAAAATGAAATTAAAACCAATTTACAGGCAAAAGAAAAAGAAATTTGAATTTTTCTTTTAATTTACCGCATCTCGATCCCGATCCTTAATTCCTTTAATAACAAATTCGTAACCATACTTTTCAGCATAACTCATTTTATTTCGAATGCTCATCTTAAAATAATCACTAGATTTCGTTATATTGTTATTCGATTTGTTTCCAATTTCATTGCTTTCATCTTTATGATTAACAGTGACAATATTGCTGAACTTTACATTTTTTACAACACTGATAATAACGATTCTATGATTATATTTCCACCAAGGATCTCCTGATATAACAGATTCGGGGAACGGATAAATTAAATCTACAAAAATGAAAGATATAAATATAGCTGCCATGAATATTAGGGTACAATAGAAAAATTCGGGTCTTCGCTTTGACATTACGGGCTTAATAAAATATGACATTATTAAAGAACAAATAATTGAAGGGAGTTTGTAAAGTTACTGGGAAAACTTGGGATGCAATAAACTGAAAAATTCAAAATACGCGTTATTTTTTTTTTTAAAAAAAAAAATAAGGAAAAAAGTTAGAGAATATACTTATCTTATTTTTATATATGTATTATATGTTATATGAATTGATACTTGATAACATTATCGCCATTACGATAAATTCATAAAAAAAATTCTATTGTTGCAAATTTTTTTTTTACGATTAGATACGAATTACTTATTATGTATATATGGATATATATATTACAAATATGATAAAATGTGTCATCATGTCGCAGGCTTTTTTTAACTTAAATAAAAAATTTTTACTTTCGCAATTCTTGCCATGCAACATTCACGTGGTATTCAGGTTTAGAGTCTCGATTTTCACTCAGCCCTCCGCAGCAAACTAATAACTTTTTTTTTAGTAGTTTATTAGGTAAAAAATGATACAATTGTATCGATTACAACAAATAACATATCTAGGCGAACCCTGACTGCTGCTGAAAAAAAGACAAGAAAGTGAGGCGCCTAAGCGCAAATGCACTGGGAAAATAAAAAGGGGAGCAAACTAATAACTTGATAATATGGTCGATCTAAATAGAAAATCACATTACATTATTACATTAAAAAAACAAAACAAAGGTATCCCTAAAAAGAATAATGTATTAAATTTTATTAAAGCTTTAATTTAATAAAATAATTTGTGTTTGCATAACTTTTAAATAAGAAGACAGTTTCCCAATTATTTCTTATTCCAAAATTATTTAATAATTTAATGCATTCATTCATTATTTCCCTTGCGATAAATTTTAATGAGTGAACCAATCACCTCATTGGTTTCTTTCTCTTCGTAAATAGATTCATCATCTTCATTTCATCGAAATATTACATGACCTCACCATTTTCAATAATAAAATTCCAACAATAAACTTCAAGAATGAGTTACAAGATCTTTTCTTTGATTCGAGAAGACTTCAAAGACTTCAACCCATAATTATCAAAAATTTGAGAAGGAATTAATGGTACTCATTTAATTATTTGAATTTCGGTATAAATGCTAAAAGATAAAAAAAAATGATATGAAATGAATTTCTCAAAAAAAGTGACATGTGTAAGGATAGGCCTATGATAAAAAAAAAAGTAAAAAATAAAAAAACATCAAACCGAATTTTCTAAGCATTCAAATGCACCAATCGGAAAATAAAAATAGAATTATTATTTTATTATGATATATTGCAGATCATTACCCAAATTTATTAGTGATTTGTTTGAAACTTTTATTAAAAACTTTTAACTCATTATAGTAAGGTTTATTTTCTCCTGGAAACCTGGGAAAAAAAAGTGAGAAAAAAAAAATATATATATATGAAATGAAATAAGGTTTGAAAGAAAAAAAAAAAAAAGGATTCGGACTTAAATGACTTTATACGGTCATTAGATAAATTTTAATAGATAACGAATCTGTGCCACAAAATGATTACATATTATATATTTGATCTTGAAAGGAACAAATAAAAGTACAAACAAAAACAAAATAGCTTTTTATAAAATGAACCTATATTCGGAAATTATAAACAGAGTTGGGATAATGCATATATGACTTTCTTTTTTTTCTTCTTTCAATAAACAATAAATGAGAAAATAAGATTTAGAAATTAGAAACCATTTTATATATATATATATATAATATTTTTTATTTACCTAAATCAAACTTAATATACGATAAAACAATCATAATTTCTTAAAGAAAATACAATGCATATGAGATATTTAATTATAATGGTTTTTTTATTATATTGTATACAATAGAAAGAAAGAAGAATATTGATATTCATATGTATTATAAGCAAATTCTAATATTAAAATGTAAAAATGTGAAAATGAATGAAATATAATAAAGACAAAAGAAAATTTAAAAGCGTCCTCTCATTAAAAATTTTTATCGTATGCAGAAGCAAAGAGGATGGCTTTGTTTGTGAATCATTCCGTAACTTTTTTTAACAAGCAAAACAAATCAAAGTAAGTACGTGGCTCATTATTTACCATTCATGTCGATCATGAGTCTTGAACGTTCGTTCTTCTTGTAAACGGATTGACGGGAGACATATTTCTTATGAGAAGTATACTATTAAAGAAAATTTTAAAACAAGTTATAAGAATTTATAAACTTTTTTCTTTTTTCCTTCTCTATTTCTTCTTCTCTAAAAGAGTTCACAAAGAAAATAAAGGGAGAATGTTTATATTAAATGTTTGTAATACTAATTATACAATACCTGTGGGTCTTTATCAGTTTGATTGATACATCGACTACACATTTTAGTGCCACGATCTATATTCAATACACCTTCTAATCTTTTAGGCATACCAACTAATTTTGGTGACTTATCAAGTTTAGCTCGTTTATTATTATTATTAACAACCGAAGGAAATTTATTTTTGTATTCATCATGTTTAGGATGACGACATCTTTCAAGTTCTTGTGAAGTTTCTCTCCCTTCTTCTGAGTCCGAAGGGGAAAGAGGTCTTTTACGTTTAGAAGATTTACCAGTTTTACCTTTAGAAGAAGCTGCAGTTGTTTTAGATTGTTTGGAATTCTTTACTGCTGGTTTTGTTGCAGTTTTTGAAGTGGTAGAACTTTCATTCTTGGAAGAAGATGTTTCCTTAGAGGGTTGAGGGTATTTGAATTCTTTTTTGATTTTTGGAGAAGCTTTTCCGCTTCCGTTAGTTGGTTTCGTTTCTTTATTGTTTTGAGTGTCAACAGAAGATTCTTGACCGCTCGTAACAGTAGTTGGAGTTGGAATCTCTTCATTTAGAATTGAAGATAATTTTCCGTTGGATTTTGAAGTTTCTTGTTCGTTGTTCATTTTTTTTTTTTTTAAAGAAAGTGTGTTAAGAGTAGAGAAGAGCAGAAAGAGAGAAAATGGCTAGGGAAAAGATTTTATACTGAAGATCTTTTCTAGAGTAAATTAATTACGATTTACACCCTTTAGTTGATCGAAAAAAATAAAAGTAAAAGAGAAAAAAAAACATTGGAATCAAAATAGTTTTGTTTCATTTAATTAAAAGTATATTTTATATTAATGATTTTAATTTTAAAAAGATTTATTTATTAAAAATTTCTTTTCCTTTATTTTCCCGTTTTAATCCTTAATAAAATAAACAATATATTTTATGTTTTATAAATTTTTCTTACCTCTTTTTTATTTATTTATTTTTTTTTTTCTGTAAATTAGAATTTTTTTCGCAAAGTTTGATCAGCAATAGGAAGGCTTTTGCAAAAAAAAAAAGAATAAAAAAAATAAATAAGCAACAAGTAAACGGAAAAAAAAAGAAATATATTTTTTTTTTTCAAAAAAAAAAGCAGGTTTTTTTTTAAAAAAAAATACAAATATATTTATATATACTACTGTAATAAATGGGGTTATAAAAAACGTCAACTTTGCGTAGTCAATAGTCACTTAAATATAATAAATCACCTAAAATCACATGACGAAATAAGATGTCACTTTAACTATACTCGATTTGCTTATTGTAAATTTTTTTGGTCAGATTTTCCTTTTTGAAACATAAATGTAACAAACAAAAATATTTGTATTACAAAGCCCTGCGTTAATATATATTACCACTTTTTTTCCCCTCAATTTCTCTCTTTTTTTTTTTTTTTTATTACTTTTTTTTTAAAAAAAAATATATCTTTTGAAAAATTTTTATAAATAATGGCACAAAATTTACCATCACTTTGTCTCTTTAGGATCTTAGAATTTCATTCAAATGATTTGTTAACGTTATACAGATGCGCTCTCGTAAATCGGGATTGGTGTCAATTAGCAATTCCATTTCTTTGGAAACGACCATTCAGTTTATTACATCAATATACTCCAGAAACATCATCTAAACGTCTTATAGATGTATATATTTCAGGATTTTCAAGTAAAGAACGTAAATCAATTAATTTACGTGAAAAAGAAGGAGAAATACCAACGCATTCATTATTAAATTACGTTACATTTTTAAGAGAATTGGATGTCGCACAAACTAGTAATTGTATATCATCATGGTCATTTATTACATTTGAAGAAATTAATCCGGCAAAAATTTTACCAATTATATCAACATTTTTAAAACATTTTGTTAAAAATTCACCAAAAATTTCACAATTAATTTTTAATATTAATTTGGATCATACACTTGGAACTATTTATGGTGGATATAATATGAATTGGAAATTATTAACTTATAATAATGCTAATAATTGTTTTGAAAAATTAAAAGTATTGGAATGTGTAGGAGATTATAATCCAAAACTTTTATTTAATTGTTCAATAATTTCAAAACGTATTGAAAAAATTCTTATTTCAATTTATATTGATAAATTTATTATTCAATATCCTAAAGAAATGGGTAAGTTACAAAATTTATGTACGTTAATTCAAGTTCAACAAAATTTAAATTCTTTAATTATTAATAATGTTAGAGATGGTGGTTTAGGTGAACATGGTGTATTAGATATATTGGAATTAACGAATGAAATTCATCAAACTCTTGAAATTTTATGTTTTAAATATGTGGATTTTGATAATAATAATTTTTTAAAATCTATTAAAAATTTAAGAAAATTGGGTACATTAAAATTTGAATATTGTAATTTATTAAAACATCCTTTGGAATTTGATAATAAATTTGATGATAATAATAATAATAATAATGATGATGATGATATTAAAGAAAATGTTTTAAAAGGAATTTTTAATTTAAAGATTTTTAAATCTAAAATACAAATTCCTTTATTAACTTTTATGATTTCACAATCAAATGATAGATTAACTATATTAGATGTGAGAATTAAAAGGATTGAAAGTCATAATATAACAAATTTATTAGAAATAATTTCAAATAATTGTAAAAATTTATTGGAATTTTCAACTTATATTATTCCTAATAATGATTTATTACCATTACTTTTACCTATTTTATCTTCAAATACAAAATTAGAAAAATTAGTTATAGATACAGAATATAGTGACCTTTTTTCTGAAAATGTTAATAATTTTCTTCCAAATTTTGGTAAACATTTACCTTCCTCTTTACGAGTATTGAAGATTCTTATGAAATGGTTCCTTCATTATGATTCTCTTGATAAATTCTTTCAAGAATCTTGTGCAAAACTTGAAGTACTTAAATTAAAATTAGCTGATCTTATTAACGATAGTTATATTGAAGTTATATTGAAACATTCAAAAGATCATTTGAAATTATTAAATATTGATGGAATTACAAGTATTAGTGATAATACTTGGAATAAATTACAACAGGAAGAACATCTTCATGTAGAATTTAATCCTAATATTCTTTCAAGAATTTATTGATTGCGGGATTTATAATAGGATAATACAATATTAAAGATTGATTCAGTTCTTTTTATTTGAATATATATAATAAAATAGGATATTCATAATTTTTGTAATTTTTAAATAAAAGGAAGTTTAATTTTTTAATGAAATCTATATAAAAAAATTTCTTCAAACTTTCGTTATTCGTTCGCTCAACTAAGAAGGATCGGTCAACTTACATATAAAAAATAAAGATTAAAATAATATTGAAATATAATTCATATGCAAAGTATATTTAATATATTTGACACATTCCAAACATTAAATATTATTTAGATAAAACGGATGGATACGTTTGAAACTAAAAAATAAAATAAAATGAAATAAAATGAAACATTATAACTAAAATCACGTGACAAATCAAATATATTATGTTTCATATGTTGAAACAAATTTTAATCGTAATCGTTTTATAAACAAAATATATTATATTACAATAAAATTCCTTCTTTCTTTTCTATTCGTCAACTATTTCTTTAATTTCTGAACTTTTGACGGTCATTTGAAGTAGATCACATGCTCTAAAAATCAAAATTTGAAAAGAATGAAAAGAATGACGTTTTCAGACTAAAAGACATACTGTAACCATTTTATATGTCTTTTCATGTCGTAAATAAATTGATTTTACCTTTTACCTTTTACCTTGTAAGTGTCAGATCATTATTAGAAAATTGATTACAATGATCGCAATAACATAAAGATTCATAGAAACAACCAACAGAAGCAACAATAACGACAATATTTACAATAACGAATACCACAATAATAGCACATAGCGTGATAGCGACAATAGAAACAATAACAACAATGTTGATTATTTTCAGCGTGACAACATTTCGAAATCAATAGAGAAGAAGGTGCAGTCTTATTAAAAGTTCCTTGATATTTTATTTTTAGTGTGTTCGTGTTATGTTGTTATAAGTATAGTGGTTCTTTGTACATTCCTTTGAATATTTTCGACGGATTAATTCCTAAGCTAGGTTTTTGTTTAGTTTTTTGCGTCATTTCGCGGTTTCTTTCTTCGTAAATAACTTTAAAAGAAATCAAAGTTTAGAAGAAAGAGTTATAATTTTTTATACAAAAAATTAAAAGTTTATGATTAGTTTATCGAACCTTTGAGAAACTTTATCACATTTTTTTTCAATTTAACGTATATTTTATTGAATTTAATACGATAATCTAATTTATTTCTAACCAATTTTTTTTCTTGCTGTAATTAAATTACTAAATTTACTTTATATGGCAAAATTTTTCTAAAAAAAAGATAAAAAAAAAAGCAAAAAAAAAAAACTCTTTATCGAAAGTTAATCAAGGGAAAGTGTTCTCAATACTTTATGTCTATCATCCATTGGTATGCCTGAAGTTTTTTTATGATATACTATATCGTAAAAAAAAAATTGGAATAAAAATAATAATAAATAAATTAATATTTATATGAAATTTTTTGTTAAAGATAGTAAATACTCACAAATTTTCTTTAATCCTTTACCAAAGTCTCTGGTAACTATAATGCTATATATCCAAGTAATCTGGATTTTTTATAAAAAAAAAAATAATAATAAGATTAAACGAAACTCTTACAAAAAGAAATAATAAAATATAAATACTTACAATCGAGACAATGACAGAAAATACAACTAATTAAATAAAAAAAAAAAAAAAAAATTTAATGTTTACAAACACGAAACTAAATTTAAACCATACTAATTTTAAAGTTAATTAAACTTACCAAAACTTATGAGGAAATACCAACTATCTTCTGCAGTTCTAATAGAAAAGCATAATATTAAAATCAAATCTACAATCACAGCAATCCATATAAATATAAAAACAAACATTCCACTTCTCCATTCCTTTTTCATCTATAAACAAAAGAAAGTTACTTATTAATATAAGTTATAAAACTTAAATTTGAACGAGTAAAATTTTTTAAAAAATGCTTACACTTCGATATGCAATGAATTCTAAGATAACAATTGAAAATGTTATTACCCTATGAAAATAATAAATCGTTTTTGGAACATAATAAAGGTGTACAAATTTCTTTGTTTTATTCTCCATAGTAAATGTCATCCAAGATTCAATGGAAAATAATAATAAGAAGAAAAGATCAATTTTAAGTAAAATCACAAGAATAAGTTGTCTTCTGTATATTGCTAATTATTTAAAATTAATTAAATTAGAAATCTTTAATTAAACATTTCTTATAAAAATATAAAATTATTTACTTTGTATTTCGATGCTTCCTCCAATTTTCCTATAAATTATCCATCCAAATTGTTGGTATAATTGAAATCCAAGAAATCCCATAATAGCCGCGAATATTATTAATGTTAGTACCAAAGGCAAATCGTATTCTATTGCATCTGACTCACTTTCGAAGATATTTGGACAAGATTTATTTAAGTCCGTGTACCAAATTTTGATCTCTTCAATTTGAACCTAAAAAAGAATTAAAAAATAAATCAATTTATTTTCGTGTAAACGTCAATAAAATATAAACAATATAAAATAAATGTTATACAATGCTATATCCTGCACAAAGACTATTCATTATTGTCACTGCAATAAGTTGAATTGTATTTTGAGCAAAAATCTAAAAAAAAAAAAAAAAATAAAGATATATAATTGTATCAGATATATTGTATACAGTATAATAAACAAAAAAACTAAAACTATTTTTGTATCTTACCACATCGAAGCAAAACCATAGCTGATAAAGTTGAAAGATGATAAAAATAATATTTTCTTGTTCAATACGTATCATTCGTTCTGAACTATATTTAATATTACATATCTTGTTGCCTTTATATTCCTCGACATGATTTATTATCGAACGATTTCTGTTAAATACTCGAATTTCTAACGCTATAACTAGTATAGTTTGAATAATTGATGTAATAATAAATAATCTTGTCCATGTTGATTCATTTAGTTTTGCCCACTAAATTGATAATAAAAAAGCTTTTAGTGGCGAATTTTATCCGCAGTTAAAACGATTGTGGCGCAGACAAATACCTTGTCTATAATCGATATATTCAGCATGATTTGATCTAATCAAACAGTATTTTTTTTTTTTTTTAAAAAAAAAAATAATAATAATAATAAAATAAAATAAAATAAAATTTCGATGGAAAGAAAAATTGTAATTAAAGAGAGAAAAAAAAAAATGTATCAAATATTTAAGAATTGGGATATTAAATATATTTTATGAAAAATATTTTTAAATGACAATCTACCCTTATTATGCATGATTACTCTTCGTATAACATAAAATGTACCAATTTTTTTTGTTTATTTGTATTCACTGCATAATATCATGCACATTCTGTTTTTATCTGCTCAACAAAGTAATCTTAACAGTTAAATTAATGTAGGCGTCTTTTTTAAACAGGATAAATTTGATAAAATTCTTTTTGTCTTTAATCGGAAAAGTTGTAAAAATCATGATTTTCAGTTTATTTATAAATTCTCTAGCAAAGAATCAATAAAGAATATATAAAATATATTAACTCTATTTAGCCACGATATACAGATAATACGCCACGCACTAATCGTATCTTTAAAATACCTCGGGTTTCCTGTTTGTTAATTACTGTATGTTTGAGGAAAACAAACCATTCAAATGTTCTTCCAATGGTTATTAGTAATAATAATAATTGTGAACCACAATTATACCTAAAATCCTCTGATAAACATGCCAAGAAGTTTGTAAATTGCCAATATGTATGGTAAATTACCTTGCATGTTCAAATAACGCATCAATTTATAAATACCTGCTACGCATTTTCGGTCCCTTATTTATTATAATTAACGCAATTTGTGGATAGAGCCATACGTGAGAAATTGACTTTATTAACTTTATTAAACAAATATCGGCGAGAAAGCCTATTGGAATCTTATAAGAATAGTAATCCTAAAGAAAACAATCTTTTCATTGAGGAGCAAGGATGTTAAATTTACCGGATTGGGCAATTTTGCACATTAAATGAAAATTTGTTATTTTTATCTTTTTCTTTTTGGTAAATATGGTAAATAGCGTATAAATATATTCATACGATATTTGTCCCTTTTAAATGCTATTAAAGAATATATAAATCTGTCAAAAGTAATTTTTATTAATTTTATTAAAATAAAGTACTCCTAAAGTGGAACAAAATGCCAAGAAACTCAAAATAATGAAAACCTTAAACATTGCATCAACTGTGTTCAAAAAAATGAATGATCAAGAATATCCGTTGTAATTGAGTTTTTTTAAAATTAAATTTTTAATTAATAATTAAATGATGATGCACCTCTAAAAATTTCTCGTTCACGTGAGTTTGACGCTCAGAAACGTCTAACCCAGACTCTGGGTTTGGGATAATCATCCCAGACCCTTTCTTTCAATGATTGATACATTATTTTTGCGTAACATTCATTTCAGAGAAAGTACTAAATCACGGGGATCTCGGTAGCACCCTTTCTTAAATATGATTGGCTCAAAAATATCTATGTTTAATTAAATTACTTATAAAATTACATATTAATATATTTGAAACTTTTTGAATAAAGTTAGAAAAAACTAAAATATTGCTTATTGTAATATTAGAAATTGATAATGAATTAGTCAATAATAAATATTAACATATAGTAATTTTTACTATAATATAATACTATTTATTTAATATATATATATATAATAAAAATATTTAAAGAATAAGTTTTTCTTTCAACTAATATGAGATTACTTTTACACATAATAAATTTTCTTTTAATTAAAATGTTAAAACATAAATTCAGTATTATATATCATAAAATATATTCTATCCAAAATTAAATTTTAATATTTTATTCAATACTTTATTTAAAAAATTATTTAAGATTATAAATAATAAAAATTATATATGAAACTGAAATTAAAATGGTCAAAATGGTTGAAATAGCTGAAATAACCAAAATAATTTTGATCTAAACTCTCCTAAAAATCAAAATAGCTAAAATTATATCATATTATTATTTATTTAATTTTTATAATAATATTATAAAAATATTAATATATACTGAATTAATATTAACCCCTATCACGTGATCTATTATATCACGTGACTTATACTATATAATAATTTGTCACCCCTGCATCACATCGTAGTTTTCCATTTTTACTATTTATTCTAGGAACGAATTTTTTCGGTATGATAAATACTATTTGTCACATAGTATTCATTACTGTTTAATTTTGCCCAAATTTTATAATGCTGGCCAAAATATCCTTATTTGAAATTTAGATAACGTTATACATTCCAAAAAAGGCAATTTTATTTCTCTCAAAAAATGAAATTTTGGATTACACAAGATTCTTAAAAAGGTAATTTAATTGCAGATTATTTAATTCTGGCACATGATACTAGTAATCCCATGGCGATAAATTACAAAATCCTTAAATTAATATTGAATTAACATATAAAAAATGATATAACCAAATCTAATAAAATATTAATCTCTTGAATATCTGAATTAGTATGCTAGTAAATTAATTGAATTACCAAATATTTTAACAAATAAGATTTATTCCAATTTATATAAGAAATATAAAAAAGAAATCAGATATAAGGCTAAAATTGCTTGACAAAATTAGGGAGTTTAGCAAATAGATAAAATGACGAAATATAATAATTTGATGAAACTATATTAAAGTCTTATTAAAAGTTAATGAAACTTGATGAAAAGTGAAACCTATTAAAATCTATTATAAATGGCAAAACTGATAAAATTTTGTGAAACTATAATAAAATTATAATAAAAATTTGGTGAAACTAAGTGCAGAATTTTAAAAGAATTCTTTTTTATATTCTTTTTTAAATGTAAATATTATAATAATGAATATCTAATTTAAATATAAAAAAGATAAATTAGTGAAAATTTTTTTTAAGAAAAAAATATTAATATACTGAAGAAATAAATTAATATTGATCAAATAATAATCTGAATATCTGAAAAAATGAAAGCATATGTGTAAAAATGTTAATTGATAAAAAATTTGTAATAAGCTATAATGAATCTGTTATTGTTAAACTGGTAAGTTTTAAGTTAACGTGATACTTATATTCATTATATTACTCAAATGATATAATGTAATATTTAACTATCTTGCTGTGCTATTATAATTAATAATATTACATTCCTATTATTAGAAAATTATCAGAAAATGAAGACTTTTCATATCTAATATTATAATAATAAAGGTATACTCACTGTTAAATAAATTTAAATAATTTATAATATATAATAAAAATTAATCTTTACAAATTTACTTTCTCATGTGATAAGTTATATTTTTCTTTTTAGAGAGTATATTTGTAATTTATATGATATATTTATCAATATTGATACTAATACAATAAATACAATTAACTTGTCTTAGAAGAAAAATATATATATATATATAATAAAAATTTCAGTAAATTTTTAAAAAGAGTGAAAGTAAGAAAATTAGAAAAAAATTAGAAAATATCAATAATAATAATAATAAGAAAATTTCTAAGTTTACACGGGGTGTCTGGACACGGGTCACGTGATTTTTACTTATATGATAATTTATCACCCCCCGTGTCACACCTTCTGTTTTCATTTTTTCTATTTATTCTAGGGACTTAGAATTTTTTCAAGGTGTGAAATCCTATTCATCACATCTTATTCGTCACATTTCTAATTTTGGCCGGATTTCATAATGCCGGCCGGAGTATCTTTTTTTGGACATTGTCCTACGTTACACGATCCAAAAAGGCAATTTTATTTTTCTCGAAAATCGAATTTTGGGTTACACTAAATTCCCAAAAAGGCAATTCCATTGCAAATCATTTAATTCCGGCCGGAATTATGACTCCGTGTTCAGACACCCCGTGTACAAATAGAAATCGCCTAATAATAAATCTGAAATTATTATATTACTTAAGGGTATTTAAATTAACAAATCTTACCAGATAAGTGTTTTATATCTTATAACAGTAAAAAATAGTGTTATGTGAATAAAAATTAAGAATATAATATTAAAAGATAAAATAATATATTAGTTATAAAAAATATTATCAGCAAAAAATTCAAGTTTCTTAACAAAAACTTTTCTAATTAAGTTATACAATCATCTTCCTATATAATCACACTCCCGAAACTGAAAAAAAAGGTATGATTATAAAAAACCTATATGATGTGACTATAGAGGAGATTTTTTTATAATATTATTAATAACTTAGGTCAAACATAAATATGCTTATAAGGGGATGTGACTAAACAGGGGGTACTTATAAAGAAGGATGACTGTACATGATAAAGTTGACAAACTGATAATGAAATAGGATGGAATTTTCTTATCATAGTAAAGTAAGTATTTTTATATGAATCAAAATACAAAATAATTAAAGTAAGTATAAAAAAATTAATTTAATATACTTTATAAATTTATTAAATAAACTACTAATAAATCTGATATTTTAAGAAAAAGATAGACATGATTGTTGAATAATAAAAGAATTTTTTAAAAAAAAAATAATGAGAGATTTCAAATTATTCAATCAATTATTAAATATAAAATGTATTAGAGTCATTTATACTATATTTTTTCTAATAAAATTAAAACAAAAATTTGTGAATGAACTTAGATTAATCATTG
The DNA here is from genome assembly GCA_003550305.1 of Glomus cerebriforme. Taxonomy (NCBI): domain Eukaryota; kingdom Fungi; phylum Glomeromycota; class Glomeromycetes; order Glomerales; family Glomeraceae; genus Glomus; species Glomus cerebriforme. The sequence goes on along the minus strand of QKYT01000331.1, from coordinate 107,421 downwards.
TATATCTAGAAAATAGTTATTACTGTATAGATTTAATCATGATTTTATATTTGAATTACATGTCAGAAAATTACTAATATTTTATTATAGTAAAATAATTGTACTTAGCTTATATTTATCATAGTACAAATTCTATTAAAATAAAAATTATTTAAATTATATTGCTCTATATTTTTATTAAAAAATTTATTTTAGATCAGAAATTTAATTATATTATTTTTGATTATTATTGCATATAATTATAAATACTTATTTTATTTAATAATTAATTTTTCAAATATACTAAGCAATAAAAACTATTGAAGTCCAGAGCTTTAAAGAAAAAATTATTTGTATGATATTTATTATTGTTATCAGTTATATCTTGTTCAATATAATATTAAAACAATCAAAATAATAATTTTTATTTGTTAATTTATGTGTACAGAGTACAGACAACCAAAAATCACTACATAATCTTTGTAATACCCTTTCATAAATATATATAATCTTTTACTTCATTTTAGACAATTAGAGTTGATAATATTCTTTTAGTTATTAATGCTATATTGTTTAAAACTTTAAAAATTTGGATGTTCAAAGCCTTATATATCAGAAATGCTTTAAAAAAATTATCATAAAATTTTTAAAATCAGCATTTTATGAGTAGCATACTGTATATTACAAATATATCAAAAATTTTACAAAATGTATCCTATTTGTTATTAACTAAATTTTACTAGATACTAGTACATAGAAAAAATGTATTTAAAAGTATAGTTACTACCAAATCCCTAAATTAATTTGAACATATAGTAAAATCCCAAATTATTTTTGACATCCTAAATTATTTTGGCGTTTTCTTAGTAAATTATATATAAACCAAATGAATTTGTACATCTCAAATTATATTTATGACATTCCAAAATAATTTGGATGGCATTTATACTAGAAAATTATTTACCAAAAAAGCCTTGAGCAAAAAAACTAAAAAAAACTAGTATATCAAATACATTAAAAAAAACTTATCAAAGAATTAATAATAATATTTCTTGTAATTATTAAATGATTATATAATTTATATAATATTTACAAAATGCTTAAAATATAAAAAATATTAAATATAAATATTAAATATTCAGTTTTGATTTCTAAATATTTAATATTTAATCTAATAATAATATTAATTATATCAATTATAATATAATGAGTAAATTCAGTTATTATTTTATATTGAAATTATACTATACAAAAAATAATTTAATTTGAAAAAATTTAGGTTATATATTTTAATTAATTATTTTTTAAAAAAATAGTTTTTTTACTAAAAAAAATAATAATAACAATCTATAAATATAATAAATAGATTACTATAACATATTATTTTTTTAAAGTATATTTATTATATTTTTTTTTAATATTAAGCTATAAAATTATAATTTTTTTATTTTTAAAATTATAGCAAATTATTTTTTTTTTATTAAATTTTTTATATATTATTGCTATTTTTAAAATGATGTGATTTTTAAATAAATACTAATAAATAAATTTAAATTTAAATTTCATGTAATATTAAAATCTTAGCTAATTAAAATCAAATTTAAACAATAAATTATATATATAAAATATATAAATTAATGTAAATATTAAACTGATACAAGAAAATATATATATCCTAGACACATGTTTTATAAATTATCATATGAATTAGATCATTTTTTGTTAATAAATTAAACTTTTTTTTTTATATATTTTTACATTGAATTTTGTATTCATTAATATTCTTTCCTTTAAACTCTCAAATGTAAGTTGCTTTAAATGAATTTTGTTTAGTATTTTTGCATTTTATTAATAATACTTATTTAGATGAATGATATTTAGAATTATTCTTATATTAAAAATAATGTATAAAGCCAGTAATATTGATAACAAACCTAATAATAGTTTCTTAAAAGACATATACACTGGAAAGACATTTATAACATTTGAAATTCTTGAAACATATTTAAAATAAGAATTGTAAAATGTAAAAAAAAAAGATGGTAGTTGAATCAGAAAATCATATAAATGCTATTATGAAGGTAAATATAAATCTAAGAAAAAAGTGGATCCTACATAAACTAAAACTAAGAATCAGCTCGTATTGAATGTAAATTTCTTATAAATGCAGTATATTGTAAATGTTCAAATTTAATATTTATTAACAAATTTAGTAGTGAAATTAGTTTCTTTTTATTGGTACTTTGAAAATAGTCTTGCAATAGTAAATGAAGTTTTTAAAAAATTAATTTAACTTATTCAAAATAAAGAAAATGAAAAACAGGAAACTGTAACTTTTTTATGATAAATATTATTTGGGATCAAAATATTTATAGTAATTCTGCTAAATATTTAGACTTAAAAAAAAAAACAATATGGTCATGGCCTTATAGTTTAAGCTTTGTATAAAAGTTTTAAATATGACAATTAAAATAAGTCTTATTAGACTTTTAAAGAGCTTTTAAAACAGTTTATTAAAATATAAATGAATGTTCAAAATGCTATGTTTAGTAATGAAGCTAGAATTTTTAGTACAATTAAACCCTTATATAATCACCTTTTATATAATTGCATCTTTTTATAAGTACCTATTTTTATATAACTGACTTAAAATTAGTTAAAAAACTCTTTTTTAATTACATATATATTATAATTACTATACTAAAAATAATTGTAATGTACATATTAGTTTTATTAATATAAAAATTTCTTTATAATCACATAATTTCTGATTGGTCATAAATTTTTAATAATTATTTAATTTTGCACAGTATTTACTTCTAGTAAAAAATTTTTACAAACTATTTTACAATAAAATTTTATAATTTATGTATAAATTGTTAATTTAAAAATAATTGTTTTTTAATTTGTATATCTTCCTTTGTAATGCTGCAATTATTTTTTCAAATTCGTAATATTGTGAAATTTTGAATTGAATTGTGCATAGTAATCTGCAATTTCACAATTCCAATTACGTGATTTATATAAAATTCAAAATCACAAATTATTTGAGATCTAGTGATTAGATTTTGATAAAATTTATATTATTTGAATTCTCTCATTAAATTAAATAGTATAAATATTGTCTTTCTAATATTAATATTAACAGAGATACAATTATACAAATATTTAACAAATTTTGGAAATAAATTATGATTTAATAATTGGAATTTAATAAAATTTATACTATTTGATTTACCTCAATGAGAGAATTCAAATGTGGTAATTTTATCATTCGATTATCAATATTAATGAAGATAAAACTAAATAAATATTTAACAAATTTTGGATGATCCAATGATTGGATTTCAATAGATTTTTTACCATTTGATTTGTCACAATAAGAGAATTCAAATGATAGTAATTTTATTATTTTAGTATCAATATTAGCAAAATTATACTTTAATAAATTTATAATATATAATTTCAGTTAAAATTATATTAATTTCAGCTGAAATTGCGGAATCAAACCTTAATTTCTGCAATTATCTGTAATATTGCAAATCTATTTTTACTTCTATATAATCACACTCCTATATAATCACCAATTTTGATGTAATGGACCTGATGATTATAGAGGGGTCTGACTGTATTAAAAATTTACTTTAACATAAAGAAAAGGGGAGACCTTCTAATAAAAGGTATCTATTGACTTTTGAAAACAATTCAAGTAATAAAAGCAATAATGTTCAAGAAGAAATTTCAGATATGAAAAAAAAAGAAATAAAAGACAATATTCTATTTGCAAATTATAGTTTTATGATTCACAAAATTGTTTTGAAAAGTGTAAAATAATAAATATTGAATATGATAAAGAAAATGTTTAAGGAAGAATAAGTGAAAATAGTTCAAATTACAGTAGTAATTCAAGTCTGGTTTCTTTTGGTCACCAAAAATGTGAAAGGGCAAATATTTTATTGTATTGCAAATATTATCAAAGTATTGATTTAAAACTTTAAGTGTTGCAATTTCTTATTATATGGTGCAAAATTTGTATTTAATAAATTTCATTAAAATTGCATTTTATTTTAAATTTACATAATCAGAAAATTATATGAAGGGTAAAATATATATATCCTCCTATATCAAAAAATTTTTTTCTAAATTAATTTATTGATTAAATTTTAATAAAAAAATATTAAAAATGTTATAAAAAAAATAAAAATAAAATACCTTTAAACTAATTAAGTTAAACAATAAAGAAAAGTTTGTTTTAATTTTATTTATAAAACTTTAAATCAAAAAACTAGATATATGCACCAATTTGTGGAATTATGTGCCATATCCACAAAATAGATTTGCCAAATGAAAGCAACATTAAAAGTTATGTGACAATGATGGATCTATATTATCTGATATGCAAAATCAATTATTTATTTGAACTTTGATTTTTTTTAATATAAGTAACATTAAAATTATAAAATNNNAATATAATNCTCATGACAAANTTGNNAATATCTTGGGTTATACATANGNTANANGGATGAATTTATATTCATTTGAAAGAAGAAAACAAGACCTATTTAATGAATCCAAAATTGGATGAAAATAATTACTGGTTGTTGAATAAATGCGTTCAATGCATTAATTTTTAATTTTTTTACTTGATCGTTAATATCCCCACATACAGTGATCCAATCTTATTGCTTTTTGATTTCTAAGCTGAAGCAAGTTTTCACCTTTCAAATAAATATAAAATCATTCAGTTATATATATATATGCTGAGAAATTAATGATTATATAATTTATATAAAACCCATCATAAAAAATATTTTAAAATTACATTTCTCACCAAAAAAAAATATTTTCAAGAAGATTTCAGAATCCTTTTACCTTATTTAAAAAATTTATTTGCTTTTTAAGAACTTTAATTGAATAAATCTAATAAAATAATAATAAAAAGTAATAAATAAGTTGTATAAAATTAGTTTATTAAAAAAAAAAAAAAAAAACTTTTCAAAACTCTTATATCTTTTATTTTACATATATTTTTACAAAAAAAAGCAAAGAAAACTAAAGTTAAAATAAATAAAAAGATTTTTTTTCCTATTAATAACAAATATTAATGTATTTTTTTTACTTACTGTTTAATATAATTTGTTATTTTTATATTATATTTTTAATTTTTTATTTTATTATGTATTTTAGAAACTTGAAAATTTTTTCTGTTTATTACCTATTAAGTATTTGTTATATAGTTAACTTTTTAATGCTATAATGCTAGCCAAAAATTATAAATTATATTTGATTTTAGATAATTTCTTAATTTAATATTAACTAATATTATTATTATATATAATTCTAATTATTAAAAAAAATATAATAAAACTAATAGTATTATAATAAATTTTACTACATATAAAAATATAAATTATATAACTGAAAATTTCTGAAATATATGATAAATGATTATATAGCAAATTATTATAATTATAATATTTCCATAATAATATTATATATATATAAACTATAATAATGTACTTATATATTATTTAAAAAATTTTTAATTATTTATACTATTAATTTATACTGTATTTTTTTTTTAGGTAATTCAAAACTAACTTTATTACTTTAATAATGAGCAGAATATTTTTTTTCTCTTTAACAAATTTGAAATTAAAGTTACGAGATTTTTCTTTTTTTTCTTAGATTTATTTATTTTATTAATTTATATTTTCTTTTATTAAAAATATAAAATTCTTTCTAAATGTATTATTTAATTTAAACAAAAAAATTTTCATCAAAAAATTAATGAAAATGATTATATAAATATAATAAGTATAAATCTTGTAATATATACTAGTTATATATTTATTATGATGCAATTATATGATAAAAATAAACATCTGTATTTAATTATTATATTACTTTAAAATATAATTATTATCAAATAGTATAAATCTTGTAATATATACTAGTTATATATTTATTATGATGCAATTATATTTTAAAATTAATTATTTTTTTTTAATTATTATATTACTTTAAAATAGAACTATTATCAAATAATTTAACTATCATTTCTAACTTTATTTTTTTGTCATTCAAAGCTATTGAATTTTACCTATAATTATTAACAAAAATATATATTTTTTTTCACTTTTTTAAATTTTATAACTATTATAAATATCTTTATAAATAAATTTTTATGTTTTATTTTTTACTTTTCAATATATTTATTGTATTGTTATTTTTTTAAAAATTATTTTTTGCAGTTTTTTAGTTTTCTATTATTTTTAATATTAAAAGTTAAAACTATTGATATTTTTATAATAAAAAAACACTTGAAAATCTATATAATCGCGAAAATCAAATGGTAGTACAAATTATACAAATTTCCAAAAAAGAAAATTGATATGCATACTTTCATAATTCTGGCCGGAATTAAAAATTATAGATAAAATAAAATATTATAGAATTTTAATCTAAAATTATAAGTTTGACAAATAAATTTGGCAAAATTATGACTAAAAACCGTTGCAAAGCAACGGGTAGCAATTAGTTATAAATATAAAAAATAAAAATAAAAAGAAATACCTCCATTTCAAAGTTCAAGAGGTTGTTTCTAAAAAAAAATAAAGAAAAAGAAACGTTAGCAACATTTCTAAGACAAAAAAAAATAAACATAAAAATATAAAAAATACCTTCATTTTGCCCATTTCTAAGTTCAAGAAGCTGTTCCAAAAAAATAAAGAAATATTAGCAATATTTCTAAAATAAAAAATAACAAAAATAAAATATAAAAAAAATAAAAGAAATACCTCCATTTCGCCCATTTCGAAGTCCAAAAGGCTGTCCCTAAAAAATAAATGAAAGGAAGTTCAAAAAAAAAACGCGTTATTAATTTGTTTTGTTGATAGTCACAGTCAAGTCACGTGGGTAAAAAGTTGATTTTATCTTCGTTTAACGGCTTTTTAAAGGTAAGTTTCAGTTTATTATGTTTGATTTGTGCAAGGCGGATAGAAAGAACGAAGTATCAATTAATATCACTTTCTTTGAATATGATTAGTATGATTAGTTGCAGTCCAAGAATCGAATTTTCAATTTTAGAATCAAAAATACATCAACGGATCCAATATAAAGATCATTTTTCAATAATATATCGGTAATAAATGTTATATAACGTTTAAGAGAGAATAAGATAATCTTCATTTTAAAAAAAATAAAAATAAAAATAAACAGTATCATGTAAAAATGCAAATATATTAATGAGAAACAAAGCTTTACCAAAAAGAAAATTCTTTAACGTGATGAATTTCCTTAAATTTAAAAAAAAAATTTATTTAATGTATTATTTTATTATATTTTCATATCACTTGGGGATGTAGCTCAGTGGTAGAGCGCTCGCTTTGCATGCGAGAGGTCCTGGGTTCGATCCCCAGCTTCTCCACTTGTAATCAAACTTTTTCTTTTCTTTTTTTTTCATCTTTTTTTATGCATATAATTTTTAAAATTATATCGTAAATTTTTTACGTTATGATAAAATGTTCTCAGGGGGGAAAAAGAATTCTTTAATAATTAATTTACATTATCAAAAATTATAATAAATAGGAATATAATTTTTATTAATTAAACGAAATGATTATTTTATTATATAATTTATCATTTCCATTTGTAAAATTTATTTTAAATCTATAGTATACATCTTATTTCCTATTTTACAAAATATATTTCCAATATTAAAAATATGTTGTATTATCGATTCAAAGTATTCAGTTTCTTTAATTGTCTCACATAAAGAGTGATCTATACTTGATTCTCCAAGTGCCCATAGAATACTTGCATGAAATTGTGGATTCTATTAAAAAAAAACGGGATCAAATAATTGAACTAATTAGTAGATAAATAAATAATTTATGCTTTTACCTCGTAAAATGGGGTTTGTCGAAAATCTTTGACCACTTTATTAATAGAATCAACCATCATTTTCAACTAAATGAAAAAAAATTTCTTCAATTAAAAAATAAATCGGCGAAATAAAAAAAATTTTTTATAATATCATACCTCATTTGTTCCTTTACCAACTTGTAAAGCCATAAAAGATCTAGTATTATCATCATTAGAAAAACTAGTAATATTAGAAAATGATAAAGTAAACCTATTATTTTTAAAAAAAAAAATTGGACAAATTAATCAAATAATTTCATAAATTAATATAATAATAGTAATATATACGGTATCTTTACCTTTTCCTATTCAAGAATTCTTTTCTAAGTTTGTTCCAAAACAGTTCAATTTGATGATATTTTAAAAATAAAGGTCTTGACAAACTAATATGTAATTTAGCTTCTTCATAATAATCGTTATGATCTGATGGATTGTTATTATCTCTGTTATGATTTTCAATACATGAAATAATTTTAATACTATCTTCACTAACGATTTTTTTTGTTAGTTCTTCAATTTTATTTATAATGTGACCCACTTCCTCTGTAATTGTAACTAAAATTCAATTGAATTTAATAAAAAGAAATTATAAAATTTAAATGATATATATTAATCGTGCTTACCTTCGACATAAACATGAGTGGCCCAATCGCCTTCAACATGTGGTTTAGATCTTACTCGACCCTGATGTTTCGATGGATCATCAATATGTTTAGTATAATTCTTCCTTTTCTTATCTAAATTAATAAATAGAATATAAATATATTTAGGAAAATAGAAAAAAAATTCAAAAAATAATTAAATAATTAATCAATTAAAAATACACTTACTTGCCTGGATACAATTGTAAAAATTCTGAAGGCAGTGGGGGTAAATCTATTTGTGGAGATTCTCCTTTAAATATTGATCCTCTTTTTTTACTAAAATTGAAATTCAAGTGGGTACACGTATATAAATTATGTATATAAATTATATAAATTCAAATAAAAATTAAATTTACCTTGCTACTATTTCCTCCTCGTCTAGAGTGTCAATTTCTTTGCGTTTCAGTACCTTTTCCCCAAAACTGTTTTCTTCCCATTCTTCCCCTTTTTCAAACATTTCCTCTTCTTCGTTAGTTGTATAATCAACCAGTAATAAATTTGATTCATTATTTTCATTATTTGATTCATTATCCGAGAATTCATAATCTACTAATCCACTCATAATTTGTTTATATTGAGAAGTAGATAGAGAATACCGAAAGTTTTCTTTCTAAGACGCGAAGTGTTTTGTCGATCAACCCTTATATAATTTCTTATATGATCACATGTCAAAGTAGTCATAATCAAATTTTATAATTAAAGTTCGTGCGAATAGTAAGACTCAAAAGTTGTCGAAATTATGTTCAAAGTTCAATTACATTATACAGATAGTCAGGATCACTTCTGCCTTCTGGAGTTCTAGGTACAAAATCATTGAGATACTTTATATATGGACTGTGGTTTAAGACGGATCAAATACCAAAATAATATTTAGATAACTAAGCTATGATCACAGAAAGAAATTTATTTCATTTATTTCATTTTTACAAAGAAAATGTACTAAAATGTACTAATGCATATATGTAAATAAAAGCTATCAATAAAATAATATGCTATTCGATTAGCAAACAGAAATGATCGTATAATCCTAATAAATAGAAGTAAAAAAGTGAATAAGTATCGCGTCTTTTTATAATAAAACTATACAAAAACTACGCAAATTGCAAATTATGCAAATTTAAATCAATAAGCAACGCTTACATATCCAATGAATTAATCAAATTTAGTAACATACAGATGTCCTTATCCGGCTTTATTCTAAAAAATAAAATGATAAAATCGTTATAATTAGATCATAAAAAAAACAAAGGACATATTAATTAAACAACTATACCTTAGGATTGGCATCACTATCTTTCCATCTTCCAGCAGCCATCTTGAACGCCTCCTTGTGACCCATACCAGGATTTTCGGCTTTAACTTTAGGAAGTTCAGTTTTCATAAAAACATTGTAAGCAGTTGGTGCTCTTTTTGCTATATATTATAAAAAAAGTACACGTTAAATCAATATACATAAAACCAAAAGAAAAAAAAATTTATCGTAAAATCAATGAAATCAATGATAACGTCGTACGCGTATCAAGTACGGAAATATTAAAAAAAAAAAAAAAAAATCATAAAATATACGTACTCGGTTCGGCTGGTTCGGTCGTTTCAGTAGGTTCGTTAGTTTCGCTGGTTTCCTTGCTCTCTTTGCTCTCCTTACTCTCCTTACTCTTACTAGCTCTTGTATCCTTTGTTGAATCTTTCTTTGGTGGCATTTTATATAGAAATAATTACGTATAAAATAAAAGTTAACTAGAAGACAAGACAATTAAGATAATTATTTAATGAAACTTTTTTTTGTGTGAAAGCGCGTATTTGAAAATAAAGGGAATTTTGTTATGTATTTATACGTAAAGGTGATTGTACAAAAACGTCATGTATTGAAAATGGCAATTATAAAGTGTCAACCATATGTCTTACTAACTTTAAAATACTTGTAACCTATAAACTCATTGCCTTAATAAACATAATGAATCGACTGATGAGTAACTGATCTATTGATCTAAGATTATTAATATGATCACATGACAGTATTTAACGCGCATTTTTGTTATTTAAAAAATCGGATGAATATCGTATCCCGGTAACTAAGCTAATTGAGTAATAGCTTGGGAGTACTACTGTAATATTAGTAACAGGAGTACCGGGTTCTTGGCATTTTGCAGGGGGGGGGCGGTACTGTATTCTTTTTTTTATTTTGATTAAATCTAAATAGTATACATTTGAATTTTTCTTTTGTTTTTAAATAATAATACAAGTAAGAATATAAAGATACATATGAAAAAGAAGAAACACAAAGAAGAAAAGTACATTATTTGTAGGTTTCAAAATAAGACGAAATAATGGAAACCTTTCTATACTTTCGTTCTTTGTCTCCTTCATTATGAATTTGTATACAATTATTAAATATACACGTTTGAATCTTTTCTCTTCATTTTTTTTTCACCAAATTACAAAAAGTTGATTAAATATTATTGATAAAAAACAATGGAAAAAAATTTATATAAAAATGTTCCTTTTTAGATGGAATATTTATTCCCTTAATCATCAATAGCCCAGCGTGGTGGAGATCCTATATGTTGTACATGATCTGTTACGTTATCAGACTGATGCATAGGTAAACTGTTCAAATTGTTTCGTCTAGAGACTATAAAATATAATCATGACAAAATGTTAATAAATATACATTTAATTTTTTAGTTGATTTTATTTAAAGTAACGATTTACGTACGATGTGGTTTTAGACCTTTTCCAAAGTTTCTTAATAAAAATATTGACCATAGCAATGTTACCTATATGAAATGTTTTATGAGATAATGATTAATTTCGTGTAAACAGATTGAAAGCGACTGTCACGTAATGTACATACCAAACCCATAACAATTCCGACACCAACTAGTACACGATAAAAAAAAGAAAAATATAATTAAAATAACAAATAAAAATAAAAAAAAAAAATCATTAAAATTCTATTTTTTTTTACTTACTAAAACAGGTGAAAAAGTACCAACTCTCATCGCTAGAGGGTTTTATGGAATCTACAAGTAGTATTATTAAGTCTGCGATACAAACAATCCAAGCCCCAATAAAAATCTTCATTCCTAATGAAGATTCTTTACGTAACTAAAAAATTTTTTATTCAAAATTAATTAATATAAAACTTATAACGGTAAAAAAAAATATGTTAAATTATAAAGATACTTACAGAGCGCCAAACAAGTAATTGTAAAAAAACAATTATAATCGTTATACAAACATGAAAGTAATATAATCCCTCATTAAGGTTTTGATTTAAACGACCTGGATGTGCTACAATACAGCCTTCAATAGCCAAAAAATTCATAAAGAAAAGATCAATCTTTAACAACATAACGAAAATCAACATTGTTCGGTAAATTCCTATTATAATTAAGAACAAATTAATTTGATGATTAATAAATTTAACGTAAAAGAATCGAAATAATATAAAATATAGAATTACTTTGCATCCTAAGGTCAGCGCCAATTTTTTTATAAATATTCCAACCAAATTGTTGATATAACTTCCAAGTAAAGAAGACTTGTAATGTCGCACATATTACTAACATTATTATTAATGGAGCCTCATAAGCTGCAATAGCTGCATTATAATTAAAATATTCAGGTATACATTCATTTGCTTTAGTCGTCCATATATCAATTTCAACAATTTGCACTATAGCGAAAAGTGCACAAAGATAATTGATAACGGCGATATTTATAATTTGTATTGTATTTTGATTATATATCTAGAAAATGGAAATTATATAAATATTAATGACATGTGAAAAGATTAATAAGTTTATATAATAATAATGTTAACGAAATAACTTACCGCATTTTGACAAAACCAAAATTGAAATATATTAAAAATAAGAAAAACTACATTTTCACCAACTATATTTCCTATTCTGTCCTTATTAATATTTACACACCTTCTGTTTTTAAATTGTTCAGACAAGGTAGTAAAAAGGTTTCCAGCATTATTATTTCTGGTTAACATTCTAGAAATAAAAACTATGGCAAAAATTGCTTGAATAACAGAAGTAATAATGAAATATCGCGTCCATTTTGATTCAGTAAATCTTTGATACTAAATAATAAAAAAACAATTATAATGGTAAGATATTTTATCATAACTTCAAATTCATTTAATTCCTTTTTAATATACTTACCCGTTTTATAAGGCAACCTTTTATTCTTTCCACAGTAACATATTCTTTAATTTGATCAGTAGGTTTCTCAGAAAGAAATTTCATATTTAAAAAATTTAATAAACTTTTTAAAAATTAAATAATTAATTATATAATTTAATTTAAGAAAAATTATTTAATCCTTAAATTAACTAAAAAATTACTAAATAACATTAATAATTTTTTTTTAAAAAAAAAGTCTGAAACCCCAGATAACAATTTTCTCTTTCTCGTTCTCTTTTTCAATAAATGAATAATGAAAAGATAAACTTTTTTAACATATAGTCAGTTTTCGTGGCGTAATAGGAACGCAAGTTACTGAGAAAGAATAAAAGGAGTAAAGAGGAGAAGTGAAAGAGTAGAATTGAAAAGAAGTAAAAAAAAAATCTTTTCATTTATTGTTTCCATTGTCAATCTATAATAAAATCCTGATTTACATATTAAATTTATACTAAATTTTGAATTTCCCCGAAATTCCGAAATGATTTATGCGTCATATATACCATTTTGGTACAAACTTAATATGCGTGTTACCAAAGTTTAATATTTTATTTAACATAGCATATAATCTGATGTTACGTTATAATAACTGATAACGAACAGCAGTTGATCATTTACTTGGATGATAGAATCAATATGAAAAAGTTATTTATTTTATTTTATTATTTTACACGTGTTAACGATGTTGTAAAAAATCGTACATGCACAAAAAAAATTTTTCTTTTATTAACACCTGATATTTTATAATAATTAAAATAATTAAATATATTATGACAAATAGACTTGATGAGATATTTTTGCACATTTAAGAGATAACGTTTATTATTATAATTATTATATATTATAATAATAATAATAATAATAACACATTTTACCCGACTCGAGGAATTAAAAAAAAAAATAAATTAAATAGGTTGGACAAAAAGATAATATGACATATCACGGAAATGTTGATAACAAATCCTTTACTTTTCTAGGGAAGATTTTTTCAAGGGGGTTTAGCCAAAAAACCATACAACTAAAAATATCATATGGCATATATAAAATAATAATTGGATCGACATACAACAGAAGGGTTGGCTAATTTTGTAATCCGAATTTAATATAATGAGTTTACCAAATAAGAAATCAATGGCGCAGAAAAATATTACGGCGTTTTAACCAGTAACCACACATAAAAACGTGAATTTATTTAACCATATCTGGGGGATTGTATTTGCCCCAATTTACCAGCTGATAAACGATGCTCCACTCATATTAATTTGACTTTTGTATTTATTCTGTTCCAAAGAAGATATCAAAAGTTATTTATTCCCTTCCGTCTTATGACCTTATCATATAATCTCCTATTTATACATATTTCAACCTTTTAATATTTATTACTTTTGATAATTCAAATGACAAATGAATATTTAAATGTATACTTGGGTTCTATTGTAAAAAAGCACTGGGTTAAAATATAAATATATTTAATTTATTTAATTTTCAAAAAGTTGCTATGATCAATTATTATATTTATACTTACGATTTTCACGTCGATCCTTCAGACTCACGTTTTGTAGTGATACACACCACCTACGATCGATCTTAATAGAAATGCCGTCTGAAACATCTTTAACACAGCCTTTACTAAAAAAAGCCTCAGCAAATTTAATTTTTTGTTTCATTGTATTAGGCAGTGTAAAGTGATGGTGAGACATTAAATATGGTGATACAAATCTAATATTTTTGATATTATCCGTAATTGAAAAACTTTTTTTTATTATCGTTCTTAGAACTTTCTTGGCTTTGCGAAAAAATTTTGATAATTTGCCATAGCCACATGAATTATAGATAAATACTTTTTGGTTTAGATTATGAAATTAATTTGAGATTAATTCAAATTTGTTCGTTCTTTTTTTTTTTTTATTATTATTTATTTATTTATGATTTAGAAAAAAAAAATTTATTATGGGTATAATTGATCTTGGAATAAAACGCAGAAGTATAAAGTTGGTACGCGATTTATTTAAAAATTGCATTTTTTATTAATTCTCTTTAACCACTATTTTTTTTATACCAGCTGCGCCGTATAAACGAATCAAAACCGACACAACTATTCATTCTTACATCAATTTTGCAAGCCATAATAGTAATAGCTTTAGAAGCTCGAGTATATTCCCGTAATGACAATACCAGTAGACGCGTTGTTGATTTCGGTAGAAATAATACAAATTTTGGGGGATGCTTAGAACCCTCTTTACTGAGAATGAACAATATTATTGAAGAAAATATTCTTTTTATGGTATTTCAAATTTTCCAAATGTGGTTATGTTTTAATGCGGTAAGAAAATTATATTCGTTATTTTAATTATAAAGATAATTTACTAATTGATTTCGTCAATATTCCTTTAGATCTATAATCAAAATACAATTCAAATTATTACTATTGCTGGAGCTAATTTTTTTTGTGCTTCTTTTGGCATTGTAAGCTATAAACCAGTAGTTATCAATTCCTTTGTGACACATTTATTTATCTATTGAATTTTTTTTTTTTTTATAGGTTCAGATGTTTGAAGTCAAAAAATGGTACAGAGATTTTGGCAAGACGTGTCCAAGTCCAGTGGAATTGGATTTTCATCCAAAATTTGCCAATCATGACTTACCATTAGTAGTTGCATTGATGATATTTAGCGTTATTATGGGTTTTTTAAGTTGGAAATTATATCGTCAATTTGGTTGGAATATATATAAAAAAATCGGTGGAGACATCCATAAGCAAGGTATGTTAGATTAAAAAATATAATATGTATATATATATATATATTTTTTTTTATCTATTAACGCGTAATTTATTTTTGTTTTTAGCCATGTTCAAGACGTACTTAATTTATGTAATGTTACTTAAGCTCGGCTTATTCTTTATATTGGGATTAGCTTTAGAAGCATGTACAGTATTTAAAATAAATTTAAGAACCAAAAATACATCCGTAAAACATATCAGATATCTTCCGAGACAATTTTATTTGTTTCATATAGCAGTATCATGCTTAATATTTATAAATCAAATAATTGGATATCGTTCGGTATGTTATTATTTATCTTTTATATAATAATTAAATCAATTATTATTAAGTTAATTATTACTTAATAGGTAAAAAAAGAAATGAAAACTGGTATGATATTTGTATGTGTATCTTGGATAATTATTATTTTAGATTTTTGTATACTCTTAAATTATTCGATAGGAAATGTTAAGGATAGTTGGTACTTTTTCATTATATTTCGTGAGTAAAAAAATATTTTAATTTGATACTTTTTTTGAAATTATCGTTATTTATATTAACATATTTAATATAATTAGTTGTCGTTGGAATTATAATGACTCTTGTAAGTAATCAAAATGGTTTTCTAATTCAATACAAAATATTCATAGTATTAATTCAAAATGTATAAATTTTTATTTAGTTATCTTTGATTTGGTCCGTATTGGTTTATAAGAATTTTGGACAAGGATTACAAGATCATCGTGAGTTATTTGACATCATCTTTTGTTTTATAATTATAAACATAAAAATAACTTTTTTTTTCGCTTCTAATTATAGTTGATAAAAAGGTTAAATCACCTGTTAATGATACTAATCCTCTAAGTGAAATACCGAAAAGATGGTCTATAGAGGATTAAAACAATTAATATTTATTTTAAATTATTTAATTACATATAAATTTTGTAAATTGTGAATATAAATAAATGTCAAATAAAAAAAAAGTGTGTATCGCGAATTTTCAAATTTGATAATCTCTGACTATCATTTTTTCATTTGTCCTTACGTAGAAATGTAAATCGTGGAAAATATCCTTTAATAGATAATCATATTAGTCATTCCCGAACAACTTCGAGGAAAGTAAAAATTTTTTAGAACCTATTTTCTTGTTCTATAAAAAAAAAAAAAAAAGGTAGTAGTAATATATTTCATTTTTTTATTTTTTAATATATTTTATATATGTTTTAGATAATTTTATCATGAGAGAGTAAAAAGAGAATAATTTTTTTTTTTTTAAAAAAAGAAACATAATACGCCTTCCTTAAAATAATTAATTATCCAGTTCGATTCGTTTTATACAGAAATTGTTTGAACTCTTAACCGTATTATTAAAACTATGGATACTAATGATAAAATTGAAGAGGTAACTATCCAATCACGTGAAGAAAATTCTCATGAGCGGGATGATATTGAAGTTAGTTCCACTTCCAAGCCACAAGATGATGAAATTGAAATGGGTAAAATTAATTTAAGAAATTTTTTATAAAAAATAATTTCTTTTTTTTTTCTTTTTATTGAAATGACTTTCATTTTTGGTCATAGATACTTCAATAGATACTTCAATGGACGACAATAAAGATACATACTCATATGTTGATTCAGATGAAAATGATCCAGAATTAAAATCACAATTAAAATCTTTAAAAAAAAAGTATAAGGGTAACTATCAATTTTAGTTCATATAATCGGTTTTCCACGAGATTTTTTAACTGTGATTGTTTAGGAACCGGTCGATCCAAAGCACCCACGATACAAAATCCTATTAATTTGACAAAAGTAAATGAAAGTGTGAAGTTAATGAGAGAAAAGTATTTTAAACGTGATAAACGTGAGTTTTAGCATTTATAATCTCATTGGGAAATGTATTTTATATTAAATCATTATATAAATAATTATCATATAGAAAATTTGACGAGCAATTTTCAATCATCTAATCGTTTTAATGTGTATTCGCGAGAAAATGGTTCACCTAAGAAAAAGTATCTTGCTGCAATTAGTAAGTCTAATATTTTTAATGAACTATTATCGTGATATTTATTTAATCATTTATTATTTTAACAAATATATTAGACATTGATGATGAAATTGGGGTTTCAAAAAAGAAACAGTCATCCACATTATTAACTTGTATGGATTTATTTTTAATTTATTGATATGATATTTCATTGATTTCTAATATTTTGTTCTTTATATTTATTAAAAGCTGGTCGAAAAAATGATTTTAAAGATATTGACTTTTCTTCTTCTGATGAGAAGAGCACCAATCAATCTTCCCGTAGAAAATCTACTGGTAAAATTTTATGATTTGATGTTCTAATTTATTAGTGAATAAATTAAATTTTATAATTTTGGATTCAGGTTCTATTTCAGAGGATGAGGAAATTAAAAATTTTCGATTTTCTGATGACGAGAACAACACAGAGGGAAATTCTTTCATTAAACCGGATGGTTAGTATTGTTCTTTTGTAGTTATATTAATTTGATCATTGTTAAATGAAAAAATTTGTCATATTATAGGTAATGATGAACTAAAATCGAGTTTTTCTAAACCTTCAAGAAATAGATTTAAATATAAAAGTAAGAAATTGGTTTATCAATAGATTATTAATTTTGCAATTTTTAAATGAATAAATTTAATTTGTTATATTATAGATAACTCTTCGGATGATGATCTAGGAAGTTTTTCTAAACCTTCAAGAAATAAATATAAATATAAATGTAAGAAGCTTTTTTTATCATAAGTTATTAATTTGTCAATTTAAATTAATCTGATATCCATTAAAAAAAAAGCAAATCGACTTGAATTCCTTGATGATTACAATGAAGAATCCGCCGATGAAGATTATGTTCCGGCAATATCTATAGATAATAATAAGGATAAAAAAAAAGGTAAGTATTTATTGTAATAACTAGTGGATTTTAATATCTCTATTAAATTTCACATAACCACAATAAATCTACAGAAGAATCGAATAAAAGAGAATCAATATATCTTGATACTGATGACGATGAACTTGATGAGATTTTATCAAAAGATGGAAAGTCAAAAAATGGCCCTGAAGATAATTTATCAAAATCAGTTTCTATTGAGAAAACTTCCGGTTTCTATCACTTTCCTGATTTAATCTTTTCCTTGATTTTTTTTGTAAACAAATTATCACTAATGTAAAAAATTCGAATTGGAATACAGAGAATTTGATGAACATAGATGGTACTTCTGGTAAATTTGATGATTCTATCTTAGAATCTATCTTAGATGATAACGCAAGTTTAGACGATTACGTCGCTGTGGATAAGCCAGATTATTCATTAAAAAAGAAGCAACGGCAAGAGCGGATAATAATTCACGAAGAATCGAATGGTAAGGGGGATTGTCTTTTATACTTTATTATCACTTTAAATCTTAATTAATTTATTTATTATTTAGATATTACCGAAGCTCAACCATCATTTCAGCCTGGATCTTCGCCAATGAAAAATGGACGTCGATATTTAGGTATTTAAATTTTAATTATTTGATTAGTTTTTTTTTTATTTTCAAATAATTAATTCTTAAATTTATTTCATATTTTAAGCCATCAATTGGCTCGGTAGTATTTACGCGGTAGATAATACTACTTTTCATTCAGTAACTGTTGAGTATAATAACAAAACACACTATAGAGGATATAATTTTCGAGACGATGTTGGTTATACTATGGCTTGTCTTGGTACTAATTTATTCGAAACACAAAGATATAAAATGATCTAATAATAAGAATCAGGCTAATATAAATTTGATTTTTTAAAGGCGCACACGGAGTACTTTTTGCAGTAGAATCCGACACTGAGAATCCAAGTTTATTATATTATAAGCCAAATAATAGCTGGGGTCCAAAAGGTGAATGGATGACATCACTTCCGGGTGAAGATGTTACGGGTGAATTTTGTTTTTCCTTTCCTTTCTTTTTTTCCAATGTATTATGATCTTGAACAAAGTATATTTATTTGTTTCTATTATATATTTAGCCATTGCTTTGAGTGATCAAGCAATAGTCGTCGCAACTTCTAAAAATTATTTGCGATTCTTTTCTCTTTTCGGGGTTCAAAATTACATGTTTTGTTTTCCTTCTATCGTTTGTATGGCGGCATATAATAATTTGCTTTTGATCGCTTATCATTTAAGTGTCGCTTATAAAGGTATTGAATTTTATTGGATATCTTTTTTTTTCATTTAATTAGTAATAAAAGTATTAAATTTATATGCGAAACTTGTTAATAGGTTCACAAAATCTTGGATACGTTTTATTTGATATGCATGATTATGGTGACATACAAAAAGACGTCTTACCGATATCTAAAGAATCAACTTTGAAATGGTTAGGCTTTTCTGAAGAAGGAGTAAGCATTAATGTTAATTTACTGAGTAATTAAATATTAAAATTTTTTATTTACATATTTTCTTAATATGAATCATTTAGCTGCCAGCGATGTTTGATTCTAAAGGTGTCCTTTATATACTTCAAGATCATCGAATATATAAACAAGCAAGATGGGTACCTGTGTTGGATACTGTCAATATTGCAAAAGAGCTTAAGTCTGATGCAGATAGCAAATCAAAATCATTGAAAAATAATTCGGATGTCATTGATTTACTTGATGATATCCCAGATGACAAGGTAGAAAAGGATGGTGAAAAAGATGATGAAAAAGTGAATGAAGAAAAGGAGAAAGAAAAAGAAAAAGAGTGGACATATTGGCCAGTTGCAATTATGGAATCTAAATTAATGTGTTTTATTCTTAAAGTAATTATCAAAGTTTAGTTTAATCATTTGTATATATCTATCTTCTAATTTCAAACTTCTAACATTAAAATTATTAAAATTTTTTTTCGTAAGTATGGTGAAGATGTTCCTCGTTATCCTCGACCAGCATACGACGAAGTTAATTGGCAAATACCACTCTTGCATCTTGATAAAGAAAGTGGACGCTGTGAAGAAAGGTTGGTTTGTTCATTTGTTCGTTGTTTCGTACAAATCATAGAAGAGCAATTCAATAAATACTCTTTCGACATAGATTGCTACGAGAGACTATTATATCGGGCTTCCAATACCAAGAAATTAAGGCAAAGAACGAATTAAAGGAAGAGACGTTTATACAGTTTAAGAAGAAAGAAAGAAATAAAAGCAAAATTGTAATTGAATTAATCCAGGTTAATATTAAAACTCTTTATGTCACCCTTTCTTTTTAAATTATATACATTTGACTAAATTTTAATATATAGTCGGCTGTCCACGAAGAAAAATATGAACGTGCCTTGGATTTAGTGAAATTATTAAATTCAGTAAAGTTTTTAGATTCTGCTCTAAAAATTGCAGAATTTTACCATGTTACAAGCTTAGCTGAAAAAATCAATAAATTGAAATCAGTGAGTTATTCATTATTTATTATCTTTATTATCTTATACTTTAGTAAATTGCAATACAATATAATTAATTGTTTATATGTTATTGAAAGGAAAAAATCCAAGAAAAAGAAAGATCAATATCACGAAGACGAGGAAGACAAATATCAAACACAAATAGAACAACATCGTATTCACGACCTTTAACGAGTACAGAGTAAATAATTTTTATCTTTAATTTATTTGTAAAACTATAAGATTTAACTAATATTTTATGTTTGAAAGTTATTCTGTATATGTACCTAACTACTCGACGAATCTGTGTGGGTCGTCACAATGTGAAGAGACACAGGTTTCTTCATTAAAAAGAAGCGTAAAAGATATGAATGATGGAAGGAAACAGGAATCAGATAATGATTCACCAAAACCAAAGAAACAGGCCTTATCTATAAGTTCCTACTTCCATAAAAGTACTTTTAAATCGATTTTCTGAAATGTGAATTCAATTTTTTAAAAAATATTTAAATACTAATTTTGAAATAATTTTTTTTTTTTTTGGGTAGAATCCACTTTGCCTGCTAAATCTAATCCAAACACAAATCCTTTCGTAGTGGATGATAATAATCCAGGTGCGGCAAATAAGAATGAAACATTTAATAACAAGGTTTTTTTTTTCATATTTACATATTTTGTTTATTTATAGCACCTAGAAAGCAGACGAGAAAAGATAATGAAAATGAATATTCACGAAATCAAGAAAACGAAGCAGGATATGGTTCAGAACAGAATAAGAAAAAAGAATACGAACGAACTAATGTTGAACCGTCTTTATTAAATATTGACTTTGAAGTATCAAAAAAGAATATAAAAAAAACTAATGGGGAATTGATTGTAGAAAATATTGCGAAAGAATCAAATAATATGGATATTGACTTGGAAAAGGAAATCATTGAATGTTTTGATTAGATGATAATTAGTTTTATAGATTAAATAGAATTAATATTATACGAATTTTTTTTTGTCATATAATGAATGTTGTATTATTTGTATAACTTGAAATAAAAATCAAAGTCTTGCGTTAGAGTTGTAATCGGATTTGTCCTTTACACCATTATATAATTTATTCTATATTTCACATATTCCAAAAAAAAAAGTTTTAGTAAATTTTTTTAAAATCTTTATTAGATAGTAATTAGTTTTTTCATATCTTAACCATTGATCCATTCAATTTTGTGTATAGATTTGTGGAAATATTTGGATATTTTTCCAAATATTCTTTGAACAAAAATGTACAGTATCAATGAGATGTCTTTGGGCATGATAAAGCCATAACTATCTATAATAAGGCAACCGTGTATAGGATAAATTGTTAAATATCTATGGCATTTATTACTAGAGATTATATCTGTTAAGAATTTATACCCTCCTGTTAACCTTTTGACGTCAAATGTAATATGACAAAAAGTGCATCATTAATGGAATCACGAGACAGATGGTATAAATATATGCATCTATAAAAGATCTAAATTGCAAAAATGAAGAATATAGTTTATTATAAGATGTTAATTACAGTAACTTGTCATATTAATTAATATAGGTATGAGGTTAAATTCGCCAACTACCTTAAGCAAAAGAAAAAACATTACAGATGAATTAATTTTTTTGTGATGATATACTATTATATGAAGATATAAGATAAAATTAAAATAAATATATTAACATACTGTACATATTATCAAAAACATGTACAGTAAATCTTGATTCTTACCTAGTATAGTATTTGTTTAGTATCTGCAAAGGGATATTGTCCAGATATTAACATCTGCAAGACAAATTAATCCGAAATCTGCTATATATGCTTTACCATCATATCCAATTAAAACATTACCAGCATGAAGGTAATGGCATAAAAGATTTGCATCATGAATCGCTTTTAATCAATTAGCCAATTTATCCTCATGCCATGAAAATTTAAAAAAAACTCTAGTGAGCTAATCTGCTGGAAAATTTTATTGTAAACATTGACGCAAATCTCCATTTTCTAAATCCATCACAAGCATATACTTTTTTGTGATCGAATCTTGATTTATATCATAGCAACTAACCGCACTGTATATATGCTTTTAATTCAACTCCTAATTGTAATGGTAAAATTGCTTTATATTATCATAAATCTATCTTAAGGAGTACTTTTCTATGTAGCAGAATAAATACTACCAAATCCACCTTTACCAATTTGTTCCATATTTTCGAGTGCAGTATAAGGTATCCATTCTATAATAATCTGTTGATTTTTTTGCATTTTTTTTTTGAGTATCTCTAATTAATTCATCAACATCATCATTTCCACATTATCAGTAAAATATTTATTTCCAAAGTTACTAAATAGATTCCAACAAATATACTCTTCTAATGATTGCGCAAAGACAATCCATTATAAAATTTTATGAATTACGTTAGCAGCATCTCCTTTAAAATCAATTACTGGTAATGAACTTTGTAAATCTAACTCATCTAACTTAATATCAGGATAAACAATATTAGAATTCCTGGATACTTAATCTTGATGAATAGTGCTATTGCTATCAAATACAATGATGTAACAAGCGCGATCGGAGAGAAATTCATTCATTAATTTTAAAATAACTTTCGACATTAGTACACAGTGTATTTTACGAAAGAAATTCACATCAGTGTGTAGATCACTGTTGCACATTTTTTTATCCCTGATTTGCGGTCATCACTTATGAAATCACATGCATTAAAAATATCTTATATCTTATATTAGAAATTAGATGTAAAGCAAAGCAGAATTTGCGGCATGATAGCCTGTGATGTCTTTATATGGTGTTTTGGTGATACTTATTTTCTTCACCGGCCCGAGAAGGAACTGCACTGTGCCATTCGCTTCTAAAGTCAATTCAGAAGCCGAGATTTCAATAATGGTGATGATGATCTGCCTGTTATAGATACCTACATGTATTAGTACCACGATTGAAGATTCTCAATCAAAGAAAAGTCATTACTTTTTTAGTGGGTTTGGCCAAAGTATATACAAATTTTGCGAGAAGAAATTGAAACAATTACTATGGTTTATCTTTTTGTCATTCATCAATTTAAATTGGAAGTTACAGTATTAATAAAGTTTTTGATATGATAATTCTACATTTTCAAAATGTTCTATTTTAAAAAATATTAACTTGAAACATTATGATTAACGACAATTATGTTTTTAAATTTAATAACAAACACAATTGGATTGTTTGTTAGAAGGAACCATCAAATTTATTATCATATTATTTCGTCATCAAAACCTTAAAATATTATAAAAAGGCAAATTTGTTGATCAACTCAATCCTTTCTTGATTACCATTTCCTTATACTTTATATTATTTTCCTCATTTTTAAGATGCCTTTACTTTCATTACCTAATGAATGTTTTAGTGACATACTCTCATTTCTTGATAATAAATCCTTATACAAATGTTTATTTGTCAATAGATTTTATTGTAAACTATCTATTCCTCTAATTTGGAAAGACTTATTTACTACGCCAATTTCTAACAAATTATCACTAATAAATACTTTACTTTCATGTCTTAATGAGGATGAAATCTCTTTATTAATTCCTTATGCAATAAATTTTAATAATCATACTCCCTTATTTGAATATGGAAAATTTGTAAAAAAAATTGATCATGAATATTGTGTAGGACATATCATGGCTTGGCTTAAAACAAACGATGATCAAGATTGTAGAGTTCAAAAGTTGATAAGTGCTATATATCATATGATAATGAGAAAAGGTGCAAACTTACAAGAAATTGATATAACTGTAAGTCAGAACGGATTTTATAGTAGTTCACATATTATTGACTTGCCAAAATTTTCCATCTTTACAACTTATAAACCTGGAATTACAAATTTACGATCTTTAAATATTGAAGTTGATATGAACTCAAGCATTGATAAATATCAAAATATAACCGAATTTTTAACCATGTTATCAAAATTTTGTAATAGTATTGTTAATTATGAATTATTCATTCATGAATTAAATGAACAAAATATATTTATCAATCCATTTTTGGAAATTATCAAATTACAACCTTTAGTTAGATTATTAATGTATATTAATGATCATATAGATGAAGAGAATGTGGGAAATGTTGAAAAGATTTTATATACCTTGGAATTTCGATCAGAAACTTTGAAAGAGTTATTATTTAAATTCTTAGATTTTAAACGAATTGATCTATCATTTATATCAAAATTAGAATATTTAGAACATCTTGAATTTATATATTGTGATGGATTTACATTCAATCATTGTGAAGCTTTATCTAAAAAGAAATTATGTCTTAAAGAATTAAAATTGTGGCATTGTAATATGGAGATAGATTTAGAAGAAGCAATTATTAATTCTCTCTGTGGAGAAGCATTACTCAAGTTATCTTTGAGTGCTGTCACTATTCAAATGATCAAAACGATAAAGGAATCTTGTCCAAACATTAATTTTTTATGCATAGGATTAATCACAGGAAAATCTTTGGATTCAATGATTCCACTTATCTGTGAATTATCATCATTAAAAATCTTAAATATTAAAGTTGGTTATAGGGTTGATAAAGATATATTAATTAGAATCTTGTGTAATTATTTAATATACGTTGAATATTTATTTTTTGATTTCTGCATGAATATACAAACCTTTAGATATTTTGCTAATAATTGTAGAGCTAATTTGAAAAAATTGATCATTACTCTAGATAATTTTTCGATAAGGAAAGATTATTTAATTCATGTGAAAAATTTTCAAATGATTCATAATTCTTTAAAAGTATTGGGAATTAAGAAATATGATGATGGATTAGGTTTAACAAATAATGAAGATAATTTTTGTTGGACATGTATAGAAATAGGAATTGTTAATTTATTAAAAAGTCAAGGGATTGATATTGTTTCATCTAATGAATTAGATTTTTTATTTTATTGAAATTATTATTTTTTGATAAAATTATGAGGGAGATATAATAACAGATAATGGTATATTTTAAGATTTTTTTTTTTACATTTATATTAGCTACTGTACTATATTATTAATAAATGCTTGAAATTTTCCAAATTTTTATTTTATAGTATATTTGATAATTTATTTTTGTTTAAACAAGTTTTATAATCAAATTTCCTCATTCTGATAAATCTTTGTTGGTTAATAATTTAAAGGGAACACTTTAAAGTTGGTATTTGCAAGCTCAGTATTAGGAAAAAAACGAAACGAAATATACAATATAACTGCGTAAAAAAATAGTATAGACTAATAATAAAAAATGCTTTATTCCTTAAAATTTAAGGTTAATAATCAAAAAATTCAAAAAATTGTTAATATAATATAATACACCTATAATTAAATTCTTTTAAATTTCATATTTACAATGATTGTAACGTAATTTGCATTTGCTACAATGAATTAATTTAATACAACTAAAAACAATAAATAAAAGAGAACATAGTCTATATGAAAAATATATATATATAACCATTACTTACCACGCACAAATACTATCAGATATAATTGCAAAAATTTTTTTTACTTATTTCCGTAGTTTGAGAAAAAAATAGTCATACTATCATAACACTACTTACCACAAAAACCTGCGGAACTACATTCACAATGTTGGTAACAATTGTTGCGTTCGCTACAATTATAACTTTTATCACATCTAAAACATAATAATAAATATACTTTTATCTTAGTTTAATAGTTCACAAAAACATTACTTACCAAAAGTACTAGCTGACAGCTAATAGTAATAAAGAAAGAGTAACAACGTTATACAGTACATACTGTAGTAGCAAATATAATAAATATAATAATGCGCACAAAACCTCAAATGACTGACTTTTTTTTTTTGTTTGTAAATGTGTAACTATATATATATATATATACCGCAGTTAAACCAGTTAAAGCGGCTTGGGTGAACAAAGATGATAAAATGGAAATTATGCCATAATGCTGGTAAACGCGTAATACTACCCACGAGATTTTAGAGTTGAGCAAATCCGCAATTAAAGTCACATGATTTATATGAAAATGCGAAATTGCGATCTAGTGATTGGATTTTAGACCATTTGTCAACTCAACACCGAGTGATAGAGACCGCGAAAATACATCATACCCTTTGTTCTCCTGTAGGATGTTTTAACAAAGTCATTAGTCACGTTAACTTTAATAAGTATCGTGATAAATCACCTTTGTCATTCCCAATTCCTTCTCGTAATCAAAGAAATTTTTCAAAGGATATAGTAAATATTCCAATTTACCCCTACCAATTCGAGCTCCACAAACACCGACTGTTATAAATTCATGGACTCCAATACCCCCAGGTATTACGATCGATGACGAACTTTTACCGTTCGTACCTATGGAAGCTATATTAACGCGCAAAGGCAAATTACGCCTTACTCCTGGAACAGAAAAAATGGTTCAATTAAACACGTTAAACAACAACAAGAAATAACTCGCAGACATCATTACTATGAATCACGAACAAGAACAAATTAAAATGAAAGAGATGGGTACAACCCACAAACATTACCACCAACGCATATCCGAGATCGATAGACTCACTACAATCCAAAACTTATCTCATGACCTATCTATTAACTCGCAAAATTACAGTCGTTACGACTATAATAGAATGAAACAAAAACTTCATATCTCTAAACACCCAGAACATGAATATAACTACGGTTCTGATTCTGACATCCGAAGAAACTAAAACTATAGAGCGTAGACCCTTTAAAAGGACAAACATGTTTACCTCTTTTTCTATACCAAAACACACTAGAAGATACTCACCGATACCGAGTGCTCCCTCAAATTCCTCCTACCTTTGTGTCCTCGACGCCCGATGAACCGTCGAGTTCCAAAGCTTCACATAAAATTTTTTTTACATTAGACGTTCATCTGTTATCCTTTTAGTTTACTTTTTTTTTTCTTTAAAATTAACAACAATATCAAATAGGGTGGATCATTCTTCACAAGACAGCGTTTACGTGAAGCGGCTCTTTAAACGGTCGAAAGAAAAACGCGGATAACGGAGTTTCATTTTCTTCTTTTTATAAGAGGGCTATGCCTACTCTTTTATTGTTTTAGGCAAGGCGACCCTCTTAGGGGGGTTTATCTAACGTTATAGTCTTTTACCAAGTGGTACTTTTATGTTCATAGTAATAGATGTACGTGTAGATAGTTCTTGCTAGTATAAAAATAAAAATAAAAATAAATTTTAATAAAATTTATACCATTATAATTTTAATCTTAATATAACTTTGGCCGGAATTATGAATTAGACATCATAATTTGAGTATACCAGTATAGCCTGAATTACAATAATTACATATGAAAATTTCATAACAAATTGGTTGCAATCGGTTTGTGTAAAATCGGTTTTAAAATGGGATGGACTCAACTTGATTCGTTTAAATCTGATTTCCAACCTCTAACTCGAGTCAACTTGTAAGCTAGATATATCAAGTTAAGCTTAACTCAAGCTAAACTACCATAAGGCTTTGCCTAACTTGGCTCAAAGTAGGCTTAAAATGAGTTCAGCTCGTTCATGTTAATCAAGTTGAGCTGGCTTCTTAGCTTGGCTCAAGCAGCTCATGCGAAACTTTAACTATATGTTTACTATAACCAGCTTATTTGATGCTAGAATATTTGAATATGGTTAAGAATTTTACTTCAATATGAGCTGCAGTCTCATAGTAGGTAGAGTAGATTTTTTTATTACCATTTTTTTATTTAACAAATCTCTTTTTTATTTGTAAAAGTATTAATCTTATTATATCATAAAAATGTTGACATTTGTTAAGTAATTTACTTTTTAATAATTTTTTTTTTTTTACTTTTATAGCTTCTCATTTTTTTTTACCCCCCCCCCCAAAAGCAAAAAAGACACATCTAGCTTTAAAATGGCATCAGTTTATTAGAAGTACAGTATAAAATCAGGGAATGTAACATTCTTTGTGGCTTAGCAGTCGTCACACGTCTTGTCATAACTGAAATTTGGCACAGAATAAAAAAATTAAAATATAAATATATCAAATATAGAGTATCATGAACAAATCGAAAAAGTATGATGAATTAATTATGGAAACACACAACATATACAACAGATGAAAGATACACTCCTATCTTACAAATAATCGATTATTCATAAATTATAAATTATGAACCGAATAAAAGGAGATTTTAATTCTCTTGTTTTGCATATTTGGAAAGTTTTGGCGAAAAATAATCGAAAATAACATAATCGGAATTTTATAAGATGTGACTATATGGAAAATGGAATGTGACTATATAGGGATCTGACTGTATTTACACGCGTTACTAATTAGTTCTACATAATGATGATCCATAAAATTACAACTTACGGATTATTTTAAATTAGGCAATTTATTATAATAACGATTTCTTAAAATATATACGATAGACACAATAGAATGTAATGTTTTGTTTTTCCCTAGAAATCTTTTATTCCCCCCCCCCCATTTAATTCTTTTTAATTATCCAAGTTTAGTTTTGTGTAATCAAATTCGCGTTTCTTAAACTTGATTAATGATGGATGCAATAGTAAATCACAATATATATTATGATCACTTTTTAAGGTTATATTAATGAATACAAATTAAGGTGATACCACCAATGATGGAAACGAAAGGATTTGTTTCTTATTTAAACAAAAATTTTAAAAAAACAAAAATAAAGAATAAAAAAAAAAAATTAATAATAAATTTTCGTACATATTTTAACCAATTCTTTTTTTTTTTTTTTACTTCATAAAAAAGTTTATAAAATAAATATCGGAAAATTAGGAGAAATTATATTATTTATATTATTGTAAAATGTTATTACTAATAATAGATCAAATTCGCGAGATCCGTCACTTGATGAAATTATTTATATATGGTAAGTCAAAGACGCCCATTTTTTATTGTTTGACCCTTTTGGGGTTGATGTCCTCGTGGTCACTTTTAATGTAAAAAATTAATCCATGATGAAAGGATACGATACAATGCTCGGTCATTATTTAAAAATTAACAATGAATCATATTATCGAAAGATCCATGTTGAATTAATTTCTAAATAAGTTTACCAACATCACAATGATTATAAAACAACATCATCCAAAATTCGATTGGATGAATGAATCATTTTTACAATGAAATTTAATCGATTTTCCTTTAATTTGATCCAATGAAATTAAAGTAATAATTTATAAACTCTAATGTAAAAGAACAAAAATGTGAAAAGAAATAAATTCCAAATTCCAAACTGTAATAGACATTCTAGAAGTTATGAGAAGGCATTAAATGGAAAACAAAATGAGAGGGAATACCTTAATTAACAATATATATTGTGAAACACTTTTGTAAAACAAAAAGAAAATTTTTTTTTTTTTTTTCTATGTGGCGGTTCCCAATGGAATAAAATTTATAATGATATTGTCATTTCCTTGTTAAGGTATGCATATATTATATTATCTATTGGTTCACCGGTCCATCTCTCTCCAACAAAAACAATAGTCAGTGATCTGCAATATATTTTGACTACACTATAATAATTATTTTTTACGTCATATATTAAAGAATACTAAAATTGTATATTTAATATATTTAAACGTGCATACCAAGAAATAATTTTACCAGGTAATGAATTTAATTCTGTTCCCAAAAATGTCCTTTAAAATAATTATTAATTGTGCTACAAAAAGAAAAATCCAAAAGAAAAATTGTCTTGCACGAAATATCATGCCGCATTAAAGCTTTGATTGTAATTTGTCAGATTCAATTGTGTAAAAGTATAAAACCTCGGTTTTTTTAATATTTTCTTTGTATGATCTCCAAAATATTACATCTTATGATTTTAAACAAATATAAAAACGCCATCATTTTCTGCTGTTTTTTTTTTTTTTTTTAAACTTATAATTTATAAAAGAGATCTATATATAGAATAGATATTTCTTTCTGTATCAAAAAAAAAATCCGTATTTCAACATGTGTAGCAAAATTGATAAAAAGATCGTTAAACAATTCGTAGAAAAATACGGGGAAGATTTTTATAATTATATAAACAATTCAAATCTAGAACCTAAATTTTCCCAAAAAAAAGAAGGTGGAAGAATTACAAGACCAAGTAATTCATATTTCCAATTCAAACCAGTAGTTTCTAAATACGCATCAGATAAAAATTTGTCTCTAATATATAAAGGAGAGCTCATAATTTTATCTTCAAATCAAGGATACTTGGCAAAGGTCGCAGCTGAACTTTGGAAAGAACTTCCAGAAGTACAAAAGAACAAGTTTAGACGGTTATACGAACTAGCAAAAGATCGTCTTCAAAGAGAACATCCGGATTACAAATATTCACCAAATAGATCCAAAGCAAAATTTAAGGCGAATTGTCAAAAGAAAAAACCCAAGAAAGCTGATAGAAACATTAATGTAATCAATAATACTTTTACGCATGACAATAATATTAATCAACAAATGAACGTCGAAGTACCTTTTCAACCGGTTATGTTCCCTGTTTCTTCCCCTGATTTTCAGAATTGTGTGAATGATTACTTTCCCCCATTAGATTATAACCAAAACCAACTCGTTTGGAATAGTAATTCTCCGATTTTACCTTCATCATCATCATCACCATTAAGTGATGCTTCCAGAGAATTTCCCTTCACCGTGACAGTTTCAAATATTCCTCTTGATACTTTTTATCCAGTATCTAACGATTTAACAGATAACGATATTTTATTTTCTGTACCTGATATTAGTAGTGATTTTGATTTCGGCGGCTTCTATTAATTTTCGTATTTTCGTGTTTCTTTCGATACATCGATTAACAATTATCATCGTTTTATATTTGTACTGGGATTTTCTTCAAACGTAATTTTTTTTCGTTTATAATTGGATTTTTTTTTTCGTTAAATAATTTATTTTTCTTAAAAATTTTTCTCAAAAAAACCAACTTCTATTAAAAAATAAGATTAATTAAAACCTCTATTCCATTTTTATTTTATCATCAAAATCGGTTTATTATTTATTTTTTTATTCAATTAGTTTCAAATTTTATACGTATATTTAGTTATCTTATTCTTTTTATATATATCTAGATATTTTTCCTACTATCTATCTAGATATTTTTTATCATAAAAAAAAATTCTTTTTTTAGATCATAGAGGTTTTAAAATTATGAAAAAAATGCGCGGATTTTTAACGCGACAATTAAGAATATAATAAAAAAATTAAGATTTTTTCTAAGGTTTATATATGCTAATTAACTCAATTATAATCAAAATTGTTAAAACATATTGTTAAGCATAATGTTGTTATAAAATAATTGTTAATATGAAAATTCTAATCGAAGATAACTTTTAGACGAACGATTGTCATATTAACAGTTAATTGGACAACCGAATTTTTTGTGTTACAGCTTGCTGCGGAGTTCGTGCGTTCAAAAAAAAATATATATTCCGTGACCTATTTATTAATCATTAAAAAATTACAAAAAAAAAAAAAAAAAAATAAAAAAAAAAAAAAAAAAGATAAAATCTTCAAACCTGAATTCATTTTAAATTATTTTTAAATTTCGGTTATTACATTTTTAAAGATAATAAAAATTTATTTTTAATTATGATTTTATGAATGAATGAATATGAATGAATTATCTTCGTTGAATGTAATTGTAAATGCTAAAAGAAAAAAAAAAATTCCTTTTAAACAATCAACCATGTCAAAAAATTTTTGTAACCTTTTTATCAAGTTTTTTTTTTTTTTTTTTTTGTTCATCCAATATAATCAAATGACTTTACGTAAGAAGTAGTTTGTACTCATTCTCTTTTTCTAATAAGATCATCTGAGCATTCCATAATACGTAATATTTAATAAATTCATTGAAAATAATCTTTAAAAAGGTTTTCATTATGGATATTTTGGGGGTTTTTTTTTAAAGGAAAAAAATCAAAATTTACAATTCCTGGATGATATTATAATAGACTCAATCCGGTTAACGATTAATGTCATGTCATTGAAAAATTTCTTTATAAGTGTCTGAATTCGGGGAGAGAAATAAATTATTATAATGAAATTGGGGAAAATGGAAAATTTGGAGTCATAAATTGAGAAATTTCATTTGAATAAAAAATCAAATCATCGATATATTTAATTTTCAAAAAAAAAAAAATTTCTGTAAGTTATGATTTTGTATAACAAGGTTATTCGTCACATCATTTATTCACAATAATAATAAAATAAAAAAATCCAATTAATACTCCGATATAATAGACAAAAAAAGTCATTTTAAATTTTATTTTCTATTTATAATCTAAATGAAAAAAATAAATTAACTTCGTGTGTCTATTGATAATACCATATTTGTGGTAATTTCCATTATCCCTCCCTTATTTAATTATTATCAATATTTGGAAGTATAATGTTCATATTGTTGAATTACCGATTATGTGAATGTGAAAAAGTTTTTTTAACATTATTCTTCTTGCGGAAGAATCGATTAAATATAAGGTTTAGAATGAAATGCCTTATGATATGCAAGTTACCAAAATGCTTTGTTTAATGAGGAATTGATGGGCGTTTACGGAGTTTGATTGGTCTGGGAGCTTCTGAATTTACAAATTTTGTGCCGATGTGCATTTACTATTGTCGAAACAAGATAAGAATTCAGATAATCTTTAAAATATTAAATACAATCAGGTTTAGCAATACACAGATTAGAAGCTGCGCCACACCTACACATTATCAATGTCACGTGATAAATGTTGCGCATTATTTGATTTTTCATTGTACTAAGACTATTGTGTTTTGATTAAAATTTATCAATAATTATAATTTTTTTTTCAATTCCTCTTTTATAAATAAAACTACAATAAATCGACTGTATTAAATTTTATAATTCACCTAGAAGCCTAATTATTCGTTATATACAGTATTATCATCCACTAAAGTTTTCTCTTAAATAATGTGTAAGTTAATAACTTTAGACAGAGGGCCAGAAATAACGGGGAGATATTCCACATTGAACGCGTCTAAAAATTATTTCATATTTTACAATATATGTAATTTAATATACAGTATATCAAATTTAACAGTTATAAAAATTATCTTTATGTACAGATTTATACAAAAAAGTTAGTTGATATACAATTCTATTCATTATCAGACAATATCAGACAATACCTGATACATTTCGAAATTCCAAATCAATATTCCCAAAAGGAAGATGATTTGGAACATCTTAATAGGTACGAAAATTTTGAACATGATGTAAAATTATGTGACACACTGTATATGAACCATCTGCTGTGTTCAGTCACAAAAGATAAAGTTTCGAAAGACAGTCATATTTAGGAATTTTTAGCATATTGGATTCAAACATTATCTTACATAATGTTTTGGTTGACAGTATTATAGATTATTACATTATTACATTTGCGAATATCAACAAATTTGAGTGTGGCTTTCTATTTAGAACCAGGAATTAGGAATCTGGTATTTTTGTTTCAATTTTCACGAGATTTTTTTCAAAGCAAAATTCCGATATACTAAATCATTAACCGTTGTAGATAATTACCATATTTGAAGGTCATCTAAAGCCATGTGTGCCTCCTATGTGGGATGTTCAAATACACTCATAATGTGGTTTCTGGATTGTTGAATTGATTTATTTCACTTGGTTAAGTTGTCTCTTGATTCTTGGGTTGTTAATAATGGAAATGAAACCGAACAAAATAATTAAGAACGAAAAAGGTTTAGGAAAACCATCTTCGTGGTATTAAAAATTGCACAATATAATTTAGGTCTTTTCATAGGCATCTTTTTATTTATATAAAATGATTGAGAATACCCTTTTTTATTAAATCGTCTCAGAAATTAAACTGGCGGGTAATTCTGCTAATAAATCTATTCCCTCTCGAAGCTTTGGTCGCTGGCGATAGATTGCTGGGCAGTTAGAAATTATAATAAAGAGCAATACCTAAATGTAATGAGTTGACCTTTAAAATTTTCTTAGTTAATTGATGTTTCTGGAAAAATGGACAAATGAATTATTGCTATTAGATGTTTTAAATGATTGGTTCCATAATAAAATCTCAATGATTTCAATGTATCTGTTGCTGGATATGAAATTTAAATAATTACACAATTCAACGATTTATGTTCGTTTACTGCTTAGTCAAATTCCATACTGTGATTTTAAGTACTTGTTGAATGTGGAAATAATTACATATATGTGTTATAAAGAAAATTAGGTACGCCTCCAAATAAAAAATAAATAAAATGACGCGTCATATTATGTTTGAAAATAGTAAATAATTAAACGCTAAATACTACAATAGAATTCTGAGCTTCCGAGAAGCAAGACCCTGAATAACATGAAACGAATTGCATTTTTTTTTTGTTTCAAACAAAATTTATATTAAATCTTAAACATGATTAAATTGCAACATTTTTATTTTTTTATAAAAAAAAATCTTTTACAAGTTCTATAAATACTATAATACTATAATTACAATTTATTATTATTATTCATATTATGATATTGCGAGACTGCCAAATATTATGAATTATATTTAGAATTTGGCGAATTACTATAACAAAAGAATTAATAAATTATCAGAAAATGATATAAATACTGTAATCTTAATTTTGACATTTCTGAGAAAAATGTACAAATAATGAAATCATATTAATCCATCAAAATACCATTTGTTCTTTGGAACACTTAGAAGAAATGATTTTAAATTAGAGAAAAATATATTAAATTAATGAAGTAATAATCGATCTGCTCAAATTCTTGGTATATTCTTTTCAGAACTATTAACGAAGTTACAGACTGATATGATAAACAAAATGCAAAGAAATATACTTGTTTCTCAGGAGTACTTTTGGTTCTGACCATTGCGGATACAAATAATGTATAAATCACAGGTGACCAGCATTAGACGGATGGATTGTAATACATCAATAATAGGTAATACTAAGTATTACTATTATTTCCTGCATGATCTCTGGAGAGAATCAAGGCTCCATCAAGCAAAGCCCGGAGAAAAATTCCCCGAGCACCATTAATATCTCTATCGATTTTTATATTACAATTCTTGCATTTGTAAATTTCTGACCCTCCAATTCTCTGAATATTTCCACACCAACTACATGTCTTTGATGTGTAAGCTTCATTTTGGATTATCACATGGATTCCTTTCTCTTCTGCTTTTGAAATNAAACGTTGTCGAAACTTGTAATGAGACCAACAAAGCATCTTTCTAACTGTTTTCCTTGTTATCTTTCGTGTTTTTCTGTTCACCATATTTGAAACCTCAAAGGGGGGAATAATAACTACATCAAATTCATCAGTTAAGAACTTGATTGTTTTTCGGTGAATTTCATTCTGCAATTGTTTGATCTTTTTTTGCATATGAGAGATAGCATTGTCAACACGTAATGCTTTCTTTTTCTTCNNTTTTGAAGTTGAAGATGCTAGTTTGTCTTTTTTTGATATGAGATCATCCATATGTTTACATAAACGGAAGATACGTCCTATATCATACTCTCCTATTTTACCCACACCTTTT
>QKYT01000331.1:52968-70022 GCA_003550305.1 Glomus cerebriforme | reverse complement strand
CTCATCGGATGTCGTATCGTTGAAGAGAACCACGAGTTTTGTAGTATGGAGGGAGAGTATATACTGGATGAGGTCGAAGGCAAAGCGGCAGAGTCGGTCACGATGGGTAACCACAATTTCTGAGACCATTTCGTGACTTGTCCGTTCCAATAAGGTCTTAAGTCCCGGTCGTTTGAAGTTGACCCCTGATCCGATATCGCTGATGAGTTCGTAGGTTGGGTATCGGGAGCTGAGGAGTTGTTTCTGCCATTCAAGATCCTCTTTTTGTTTGGCACTAGAGACCCGTGCATAGAGAAACCCTTTTTTGGTGGTGGTGGTCTCAACATTTTGTGAAGTTGACTCTGGAAAAATAGAAGATATGTTGTAAAGACGAGTACCAGAAGGAGACGTTTTAGCAGTAATCTTTCCTTGCTTTAACCAACGACGCAAGGTATCTGATGAGATACCAAGTTTCTTAGTTGCTTGGTGTGCGGATAAATACATAAGGAGAGGAAAGATNTAGTTTACNATTTTCGATTNGAATCATTATAAATGATTTTCATTGATGAGCATTACTAAGCAATTGTACCAACTGTATTACTAAGCAAAAAATTGCTACGGTAGAATTTTGGGCAGAGTTTCATTACTTTTTTAATTCTGCCCAAAATTCTATCCTGAGCTTATCTATTATCGTAATATATATCGATTCATTCATATAAAATTGTCAATAAGCAAATTAGTTTATTAAAATTTTATTATATATGTGTTAATAAAAATTATAAATGTCTTTTTTTTCCTTTTTTTTAAAAAAAAAAAAATTAGATATAAAAAGTTAAAATTAGATAGGTACAATAACTTATAATACAATTTAATAAATAATAGAATATTATAAAATATATAAATACAAATAAAGAAAAACCCAATTTATTTTCCAAATTAATCAAAGTCTATTATTATTTCTAAAAAAAAAATTATTAACGACTATTACTTTTTTTTTTTTTTTTACATTAATAACATAATGTTTCATCATCACTAATACTACTATTATTTTTATCAAGTTCAATATCTTCGTAATCAGATTCACTATCTTCTTCGTTCATAACATAATAAGGTCTATTATATGAATTTCTATTTATAGCATTCTTCATTATTCCAACTTTATCAATAATAGTTTTCCTTTTGCCTTCTAATAAATTATCTTGTATTTTATTTTCTTTTGAAATATGCCATTTTTTAGGTAATCCATCTTTACCTTTCCTACTAAATACGATGCTATTTAAATATAAATAAATTCTATTCAATACACCCGAATGAAACAATCCAAATTTTCCATTATTTATCCATAATCCTCTTTTTTCCATAAATTCTTCTAATTCTAATCGTTTCATTGGTTGATAACATATGCTTGATCGGTATAATGGTGAAAAATCTTGTTCATATTTACATAAATATGA
Organism: Glomus cerebriforme; assembly: GCA_003550305.1. Classification (NCBI taxonomy): domain Eukaryota; kingdom Fungi; phylum Glomeromycota; class Glomeromycetes; order Glomerales; family Glomeraceae; genus Glomus; species Glomus cerebriforme. Next base: position 68,589 of record QKYT01000331.1, on the reverse strand, counting down.
ATTTTGATGTCCATTATTATTCCATAAATCTTCCCAAAATAAGTACCACCATTGATGTACTCTTGATGTATGAACCACTCTCATACGTTCATATAAATAAACCATCGTCGGATATTCATGTTCCGGTATTGATTGAACAAGTTGATTCTTTTCTGTGGTTATTAATAGAGATGCAAGTGTTTCCATAGAAATTAATGGATTATTAAATATATTAATATGAAATCCGTATGTAAGTATTGACTCTTTTGATTTTGATTCATTATAGTAGCATTGTCGATATTCATCCATCATTTTTTGGATTTGACTAAGTCCCATTTTAATCAATTCATGATTATCTCCAAATAATTTTTCAAGCTGATGTGTCATCTTAAAATCATCATTTATACCAATAACATCATGTCCGACAACTTGAGGACATTTACTCTCATTTAATGTAGAGTCTGAATATGTAATTGTAACTTTGAATCCAGGATTCAAATTATGTTCACGCCAAAGAGATCCTTGTTTCCTTTGAATAGACAAAACACCTCGATGATAATGAACCTAAAAATGATTTTTTTTTTAAAAAAAAATAAGGTAAAAGATTTAAAAAATTTAATTAAATTTAACGATTATTATTTTTTTTTATAAATACCTTATCCGTGTATTCTGCACCTCCACAAGGTATAATAACGTTCTTTCCTTCCAAAGCTCTAATCTTTTGTCTAATCAATCTTCTTCGCTGAATTACTTCATCTTCATTTTGTTGTAAATATCTTTGAATTTCCCAATCTTGTTTCAATACTACGATACTATCATCTTCGTCATAATTCATTACAATGCAAAATGGAAAAGGTACAACAAAAGCTTTTCCGAAATGTGTTCCCTTACCCACATTCGGATATTCTTCAGCATAATACATATCAACTCCAACATAATTATTCATGATTTTTGATCTTATACTAGACAATGATGATGATAAGGGTTTCAAGGATATAACATAACTTTGTAAACCTACTGATGATAATATTTTATTGTTTTCAATATGCCTTTCTCCTACACTCCCGCTAAAATTTAATAAATATGGAGCGTGATAACTTTCTTCATTAAACGATAAAGTTGTTCCCGTTGATGGAGGTTTAAATTTATCATTGACTAAAAGTAATTTTGTCCAAGTATCTTGCCATATTCTTTCTTTTATAAATTTATCAAAATCTAAACTTGATGAAGAGATATCAAATGAAAATTCTAATTCCTTTCTTCCGAGACTTTTTCTGCCACCTCCTATACTTCTACTTCCATAAGCACTACCACTTCCTGTATATTTCACATTGGAATCATTAATCTCTTTACATAAATACCAAATGATTATAGTTAATATTGCAATATTAATTATGAATATTCCGATACCGAATCCCTGTATAGGTCCTTTTTGTAATACAATAACCAATCCGATAAAACTTGTCATCAAATATGCAAACCTAGCCCAATATTCTGCTGTATTGAAATTTGAATAAATAAATGGTTCACTTTTCCAATGTGGTATGAAAAATAACACGAATAATGCAATTTTTAATGCTTGTGCGATGGTGGATATTCGTTCACGCGTCATTGATCTGAATAAACAATTATCCTTAGAAAAAACAACCATCAGGAAAATAAGGAAGAATTTCGTTGCCATTATGAATGTTTTATAAGTTCCCCAATTCTCATTATAACCTACAACAAGCAAAAAAAAAAAGCAAAATAAAAGAAATTAATTAATGGTTCATAATAAATAAAAAATAAATTAACTATTATCGAAAAAAAGCTTACCATTATATAAAATTTTGTGAGGATTATTATTGTCTTCCTCATCTTTATCTTCAATTCCAGCCAATCCAAATCTTTTCATGTGCATATTCACTAATTTCCTTAATTTAATTGGAAACCAAAAAGAAAACACACACAAATTCAATATTCCCAAAGCAATGATAAAAGGTGAAAAGTTTGTTTCATCCTTATTCATACTTGTAACATAACAGAAATCTTTTGGAAAACGTAAAGCATCATTTCCCGCTTCAACCATTGAATCAAAATCTGGAAAATCATTATTTGGAAGGTAAGGATTTTTCACTGGCCAAAATGTATCAGACCAAACTAATGCACCCAACGATAACTTTGTTAATGGAAAATACAATGTTGTAAGGATAAATATTATTATGTGATTTTGAAGTAAGGAAAAGCGAGAGGATGATCCAAGATTCTAAAATAAATAAATAAAAATAATTATAATTAATTAATTATCAGGAGAAAAGAAAAAAAAAAAAGTTTTAATTTTAAATATATACCTCAACGTCTGTAACTTTCTTCCAATCCGCAATTTTCCTCCTGAACACGAACAAGCAGCCAAATCCAATAATACAAAATAACAAAAGAAATACAGCTCCAAATCCAAATACTTCGTCCATATTAAAACTCAGGAAATTAGGTACTAAATTTAACATTACATAAATCCGATTATTATCAAAGATTCCTTGTATTATAAATGATAAAGCTATTGCCAAGAATTGTATAAAATCTCTCAATATTTCTAATTTCAAAAATCTTTGTTCGTATAATATCGAAATAGCTTCTTGAGATTTTTCTGAAGAAGGTGAAGGTGAAGATCTAGGAATTCCTCTATCAGAAGGTCTATCATTTTTACTTTCATCTTTTCCTCTTACTTGATTTGTAGATCGTCTACTATTAGAATAATCATTCGTGGATTGACTAATAAGAGGAAATAAATTTTCAGGATTTTTATAAGAATTTCCTTGAGCCAAGAATTTTCCATATTCCTCAGAAGTCATAATTTCTTTTGGATTTGAGAACTCTGTCTTTGGAAATGATTCAATATACTCATCAAGATGTGGTAAATGTACCCAAGTAGATCCAGGTAAGAAAAGTTCATTTTTTTCAAATCCATCAAATGGATTTATGGTGAATTTAGTAAATCTTGGGGAAGCAGCATCAACTGATTCAGTCATATTAGCAACGGAAATTTCATCAGCTGCAGTCATATTGTTCTGTTTATCCTTGAGAATGAACGCAGGAGAAAGTGTATGCCTTTGAGGATGTGTCGTTGAGTAAGGAGATTTAGGTAATTGTACAGGTCTATACTTATGTCGGGTTTGACGGCGACTTTGTTTAAATTTTGTAATTGAATCTAAACTTTGTACGGATCTTGTCTTTTTTGGTCTACGTGATTCATCGTCCGAACTCACTACGTTTCCAAAAGTATCAATTATGTTCACAACAGGTTTAATTGCCATCGGATCACTTTCATCATCAATTTTAGTTGTAGATTGTGAATGTGTTACTTGCATCTCAATAGCAATAGCCTGTGGAAATCTAATTTCTTCTGACAAATATTTCTTTCTCTTTTCTTCTGATAAATTAGGTTGTTGTTCATTATCTACGAATGGATTATAATTTTGATCCTCGTTTTCCACATCCGTAGCATCATTATCTTCCTTAACATTATCCAAATATGAAGAAAATGGATTTAAATCCAATTTCAACTTTGTTGAAGAATTATTAGGTGATTCAGCGAAAAATTTCCAGGAATCAGTATCATTTGACAAGAAAGAAAAAATATATGAATTAACAGTTGGATCTGAAGCATTTGCTTCAGAAGATTTTGGTACAGGTTCTTGCATAGTAAATGGAATCGAAGATGATGATACAGACTGTGGTAAAAATTCTGGAACTGTTAAAAACGTTGCTGAAGACTTTTTGAACCACAAATCAGGAGTTTTGTTGCCACTTGTAGATGAAGTAATATTAATATCATTACTCTTATTATTAATATTATCATTATTATCGTCTTCATTCTTTAAAGCAGCAATTTTATGACTTAAAGAATTATCTGGTTCAGGTATTAGAATTGGTGAAATAGGTCTGTTCTGATTTTCTGGTAATGGCTTCCAAAGAGGAGAAACGGTATTACTTCCAGCTGCGGAAGCTGGATTCCAGAACGGTGAAATTGGAGTGATTTCAGGTAACAATTCTAACATAAAGTTTGAAGGCACAAATTCTGGAGAGGTCGGCATCGAACCAACAGGTGTGGAACCTGGATTTGGAGATTGTGCGGGTGGTGATAACATATTTTCAGATAAGGTTTCAGATATTTCCGCGGTGATTTCCTGACCAGATGGTGATGAAAGTGAAACTTGTGGCAACGATTCTGTAACCGNTTTTGACGAGGACGTTGTGGATCTCTTTTGTGAAACATCTTTTGGCGATAGTGGTTCTATAAGCGTTTTTGACGAGGACGTTGTGGATCTCTTTTGTGAAACATCTTTTGGCGACAATGGTTCTGTAACTGTTTTTGATGAGGATGTCGTGGATCTCTTTTGTGAAACATCTTTTGGCGACAATGGTTCTGTAAAAGCTTTTTGTGAGGATATTGTGGATCTTTTTTGTGAAATATCTTTTGGCGACAATGGTTCTGTAAATGGTTTTGATGAGGATATTGTGGATCTTTTTTGTGAAACATTTTTTGGCGAAATTGGAGATTTCGGAGATTTCGATTCTGGATTAGGCACTTCCGTAGAAGTAACGGAATTTTGTCCGGAAACAGATTGTTGTTGGTTTGAAAATGAAGTTGATTTATTAATGAATGGATTTGATTCAATCTGTCTCGAAATTGATGAATCCTCCTTTCCATTTTGTAAACTTGAACTAATAAGCATTGGCTCAAGAAAATCAATATCAAACCCAGAAGTTGGTCTAATTTGTGGTAAATTTTCAATATGACGTTTAGTCAATTCAAGATTAGATGGTTCAAAGTTTGACGATTTAATTTCTGATTTTTGCTTTAATTCGGTTAAAGATTTTTGCTTATTATCAGGATTAGATTTGAAGTCTGATTTTGATTTTGATTTGATTGTAGAAGAAACAATCGATTTGATCGGAGAAGAAATAGGTGACGTTAATTTCTTTGATTCTTCAATAACTTTATCTTTTTTATGAACTTTGATAGATTCGGATTCATCATCAAATAATTGAACTGATGTTGTAGAAGTTGACGGCGATGGAATCACGATTGGATCGGGAATATTTGATCTTCGTTTCATTGAAGGTGATCTTATCGGACTATGTAAAGGATCAGGTTGTTTTTGCATCATTGATGATTCACTTGAAAATGTTGATATAGATAATTCAAATGGATTAATCTCTTTTTGATTTATCTTTGACTTCAACGTATCCGAAATTGCATCTGATAAAGGTTGCGAAATTGATAAAGGTTCGATTGTTTGATTTTTCTTTATAGGAGACATTGGTTTTGGTGATGTTGGATGTGAAGATTCAGGAAATGTCGTTTGACCTTTTTTCATTGGAGTCGATGTTGTTGGAGAAGTTGGAGGTGAAACAACTTTTTCAAATTTAGAAACTAGATCTGAAACATTTTTTACGGGTGGTAAAGAACCACGTTGAACCATTTGACTCGCAGCTTTTGCCCTACTTATAGGGTCACGTAATCGCGCAACAGGTAAATTATTTTCATTTGGAGGATCAGATGATGACCTAAGAGAAGAAGTAGAAAAAGATTCTTGAGAATCATCGTTAGTGAGAAAGGAAGAAGTCATATTAGGTAACAAGATATTAGACCTTTCTTTTATTAAAGTAACAGATGATGATGATGATGATCCCACATCTTTTGAAGAAGACAAATCATTAACTGATAATTGAAATTCAGTATTATCACCATTTGAAATTTGAATTGTTTTCTTTGATATATCCGTTATCGACTTATTTACATTACTAATAGTTGGAGATAAAGGAGGAGTACTTGAAGGAGTATCACGAAAAGTCCATTGTCTTGTTGGTGATAAAGGTTCCTTTGGAGAAGAAGGTGAAGAAGTATTTGGTGATAAAGGTCTCCTTGGAGATCTTGAATCCGAAGATGATTTTTCTTTCTCTTCTTGTTGTGCAGCCCAAAATTTTATAAGATCATTCACAGGTTTTGTAGGCGGTGGTACTTTTTTAGACATTTTTTTTCTTTTATGACGTAATTATTTCTAACTATTTTAATTATTTATAAGTCTAGCTTTGAGATAATATATAAATATATTTTTGATGAAGTCCAATTCGTTTTTTTTTCAAAATTCAAATTATTATTCGAGTATATTGTTTTGTATGCTATTTATTATAATAATTAAATTACGGTAATAAAGGTAAAGGTGGAAAAAAAAGTGCGAAAGAAGAAGGGAAAGGGAACAAGGAAATATTATGTTGTAAGTTATATATAAGGGAAAGATAAAAGTTGGGATAAGTAAAAAAAAAAATTAAAACTGAATAACTTCCTCAAAAATGTATGTAAATAACTTTTAATAAAATTTTTTTTTTTTCGAGGAAAAATTTAATTTTTTAATATGTTCATGATTAAAATAAATATTGGTTATAAATTAAATTAAATTAAAAAAAAAATAATAACAAAATAAATAATATGGTCCTTTGAAATAATATATAATATAAATATATATGCGATGAAATTCCTAAATAGAAAAAAAACACTTTAAAAAAAGGTTTTTTAAAAAATTAGGATTGAATTGAAAAAAAAACGAAGGATGCAGGAAAAAAAGGAGTGATTTAGTTGCGCGTGCAAAAAGTGAAAAAAAAAAAGTGATCGATTCTTTTTTTGTATAACCTTGTCCCTTTCTTTCTTTACACAATCAAAACAATCGAAATAAAGGATGGAAAAAAAAAGAAATTAATAAAACTATCATCTCTCGAGTGAAATGTAACGCAATAATTTAAATTCTCGTAAAAAAGTGATCGGATATGCATGGGTTTAATTGGTTGCAGAAAATTGTTCAATAATTTTAGGAGGTTTAGATTCCACAACATTGTTTACATGATCTAAATAGGAATTTTGAAATTACGAGTCATGTGATGAAATGTAGTGTAAGTTTTTTAATTCCCATTTTTGACACAAATAAAAAGTTTAATTATCTTTTTACTTTTTCATTCAATTTATGTATTATTATAGTTTAACAGCAGAATATTAAATATCTTTGGCGTATTTAAGTGGTATTTTTATTTGTCATGTTGCATTTGATTTTTATGTAATTATTTGTACAATACAATATTATTTAACCATTCACATTCTTATCTTCATTTTATATCCACATGCATTTAACTTGTATATCTTGTATATTAAAAATATTCGGATTTCCTCATGTATTTTTTTATTACTTCACAATTGTATTAATGATTTTTAAATTTTCGTAAACAAACTGATTCTTAATTTGTTTATTTTAATGAGTAAATTAAATTAAAAACAGCATATGTTTTAACGAAATTCTTTTTGTAGTTAAAACCTTTTTATTTTTATTTTATTTTTTTTTTTTTGAATTGTTGGAATATCCGATTTTTTGTACATACATTATAAAGAATTCGAATCTTTCCCCCTTTTCACAAATTAAAAATATATTGTTAAAAAATTTTTTTTGGAAATATCGCGTCATTAATGTCGTATCACACGACACCCTGCTTATTGAATATTTGATGCGTTTCACACAGAGGCGCATCTTTGATGTTTTATTAGAATCTGTTTCACTTCTAAAATTTGATTTCGCAAGGAATTAGGTCTTTAATAATTATGTTCTTTAATAACAAAAGCTCATCGTTTAATATTTAGAATTAATACTTCTTTTTCATTAATAATATTATATATCTAATATATACATATACAGTATATATATACTTTTAATACCAAGATTAAAGATATTCTCACTGTTAAACATGAATCTGATTTGCATAGGACATGCGTAATTCATTACGACGCACAAAAAAAATGGTTTAACTAATAATAAAAAAGTTTGCTTATCTGTTATTAGCAAACTTTATCAAAGTATTACGAGGGACATCTGGGGTGCGTCTGAAATCATATCTGAGGTACAACATATATAATGTTTAAAAATGGATGATCATTTTAATTAAAAATCTATATATTTATGGAATTCCATGGAATTTTTAGAAAAGATTACAATGAGCCCCATGTAATATTCTTGAATACCTCAAAGGTAATTGTGATTGTTATATCTGTTCAGAAATAAGGAAATTTAGCATCTTATTAACTATTAATACTGGTAATAAATTAATTTCTCTTAAGTTTACTATTGCAAACTAAGGTAGTGATGCTACTGATTTACTTGTATTAATCAGAAGTTATTAATAAATAACAAAAATAGAATATGAATTTATAGTATAGTTTAGTATAAATTCTAATTTATAGAAAATTTATATCTCTAAGTTTGCATTTATTGTTAATCCATAAATTGTATTATTCAAATATAAGAAGAAACCTGCAAAATGCATTTTTGATTTATAATATGAAATGATTTTATAAGATATATATTATTTTATATTATTAGTACTTATATTACTTACTATCAGTTATCATTGTTTCAGAGTTATCAAGATATTGGAGAATGAGTCTGCATCTTATATATATATTTTTTCTCAAATTAACAGTTAATGGCTTAATACAAGTGATATCACAAACTAAATGTATATGGGTTAATTTGATTCTATTTGATTTTATCACTATATGATTAGAATTATTTCTGTTATATGAATCAAAAGTTTAATAATAATTGCAGATTTGTAATATAGTAAACAGATATATAACAATGTTAATTTTATGATAAAATAAAAAAAGGTTATAATTATTAATATTTAGTATCTTTAAGTTTTGTTCTAAATCAGTTTTAAATCAGATTTCTTGAATCAATAATAGATTACAATAAATGATCAAAATGGTATTTACATTATTTTTATATTAACTTAACTAAACTAAAATACTGTAAATAATTTTTAGAAAAAAAATTTTTAATATTAAATGAGAATAAAAGTTATGACTATGGTTAGTTTTTATTTTAAAATTTAATATATATTTTAAATATTATTATTAATTTCTTTATAATATGATTTATAAATAGCTATAGTTAATATCGATAATGATAAAAGTAGATATAAATTAGTAGATTATATAGCATACTGTATTTAACATCTGCAGAATATAGCTATTCAACAAGAATTTTTAATCAAGATTATTCAAACTCTTATCATATTGTAGTAATATATAAATCAGGTGATATTATTTTTGTTTTATAGTATAATATAATATTTTTGGAACATTATTCTATAAATATTATGATAACACAAAAAAATTCTAAAAATGGAAAATAATATTAGATAAGTTGTTGAAATTGAATTTGGATATAGAAAGCTTCATTATGAAATTAAATATATTTCAAATCAAAAAGTAAGGTATAATATTTTTTGAAAAGAAAATAATGCTAAGTGGAATGTATATAACAAAAGATTTACAACTGGAACTATTATTGCATTTTTAAAAGTATATGTAAATTAATTTTAAATAAGAATTTATAGTATGTATTGTAATAAAAAATTATTATTTAGAAAATAAACTAAGATAAATTATGCCTATCAGATCCTAAAATTTTTGAATTAGACATAAGAAGATTACATCAGCAGTATAGATTAGAAGCCTCACTTACAGCTTCTAAAAAATATTCTCTTTCTTTAATATAAATAAAATTAAGATAATAAAATAAATGGTCTGCAGCTTTTGATAAAGATTCTAAATGAAAACTTTCATCCCTAATTAAAAAATACCATATAATTATAGAAAGAGATTATTAACTAATAGTTTATGTATGCAATATTGAATTAGATTTTAATGGTAAAACTATTAATCTAACCAATTAATATAATGTTAAACCTAAAAAATTAAATACTATTGTTTAAGTATATAATGAATCTTTATTAGCAAAAGATGGTTATTGTTAATTATCTGCAGTTGAATATCATCTTATTTATGAATATCATATTGAAAAATATAAAAATAAAATTACAAAAATTATGAAGAATAAAAAAATTTAACATTAATAATAATATTAATAATTTTTGATATTTTAAACAATCTGAAGAAATATTAATTAATAAAACTGAAATTGGAAATGACACATATAGATCAATTTAAATTTTACTTAAAGAATTAATTTCAATTTAAAAAAACACTTCTTTATCTATTCTTAATCAAAAATTAATCTTAAAATTAGCAGTAATGAGTGAAATGTAAAATGTAAGCAAAAGCATGTAATGATAACCTTTTGCTTATTAAAAAAAAAAGTCTTAAAACTTAATTATCAGTATTAGTAAAGTATTATTCTTATTAATATTTAATAATAATAATTTTTTTTTTTATTCTGGAGATTGGCATTAGTATCTGATCTCTAGAAACTCATCAATATTTCATATTAATTTGAAGATTCAAATAATTAAGGAGAGATTTAGGTAAACTAAGCAAAAGATATTTATTTGAAGGAAGATTTGAAAGGATTAATTAAAGAGATTATTTTTGGTTTCTGTTAAGGTTACTTGCTGAAACTTAGGGATTTAGGCAAGATGACGTTTTGCTAAAAAGCGAAATTCTGCCGAAACTATATTAAAGTTATATTAAAAAACTGGCAAAACTCTGAAAAAATGTGAAATTGCCAAAACTTATTATAATTGCCAAAACTGCTGAAACTCTGCCAAAACTATAATAAATCTATAGTAAAATTTTGATAAAACTAATCGTAGGATTTTGAAGAGGTTTAGGCAGGTAACCTTAGTTTCTGGCATAAGACTCAATAATGCAACCTCACTTTAAAGACCTATATGACATAAGTATGATAAGTTAGGCATTTCTGTTTTGCAATAGGTTAAAAGGGTTTATATAGTTATAGTTAAAACTGAACAATATATTTCATTTAGATTTTTTATTATTCAATAAACTACTATTCAACTTGTTTTCAAAAAAAAAAATAATAATAATTTTTTTTTATTAATTAATTTATTTGTAAATTATAGTTTTTGTCTTTATATTAGATGTAAAAAAATATAAAATTTTAGCAAAAATTGGGCAACTATTTCAATATTAATTATTTATTTAAAAGATAATAGTATTATTAAACAAGATGATATTAATTGACCAATTGAATTATTTTTTTATAAAAATTAGAAATTCATATACTGTATATTATTATAGAATTAAATACATCTAATTCTAAATATTTTTGTTTATATTGTGATAGTGATGTATCATCAAGATGAAATATAAATAAAATATGGAATAATATTATAGTAGAAATCTTTGATCAATTAGTATATCAGTCATGTAATATAACTAGATGATCAATGTTCAAAATATTAAACATGTTTGATATGTTTAATATGTTTAATATATGTGATATGTTTAACATATTGACTATACCCAATATGTTTAACATATTTAATATATTTAATATAGTTAACTTATTTAATATGGTAAATATATTAAACATTTTTAGTTTAGTTTTTTTTATTATAAATAAGCATTTTATTTTTCATGTAAAAGATTAGGTTTTAAGAAGATAAGATTTAAGATTAGGTTTTTAATAAAATAAAAATAAAGATATTCTAAATTCTAAATTAAAATTAACCAAGTATTATATTAATTAGTAATAAACTCTTTATTCATGTCTGATTGTATAAGCTTAGAATCGCTATATTTTATTTATATCTGATTGAATTTAAAGTTAATATACTGTTTAATTTTATTTATAATTTAATGATATTTATTTATTATTTAATATTTATATACATTTAAATTATAATACATAAAAATCTACTGTTTATTATTAAATACTAAAGAACTGATATTAACAATAATACAGAAAATACAAAATGTGAATTTTAAATTATATAAAAATGTCTATTATATTATTATATAATATCTAATTAATTTTTAATAATTAGGTGAAAAAATCTTTTTTATTTTTAGCAATTAATTAAGAGAACTATATTTTAAATAAGTTATATTTGTGTTTACATATATCAGATATTTTAATGGAATGTTTATTTATTGATTTAATTAAAAAAAGGAATACTAAAAACAAATTAAACTAGCAATTTAACTAGCATTTAAGAATATTAAAATTTACTTTAAATTTTTTCAATCTAAATTAACGGAAAAACAATAAAATTAAATTTTTTTAATAGATCCAGATAAAAAAAAAAATGCTAGAAAAATTTTCAGTATCATAATTCATTTTAAAGATTTGTAGAAAAAAGATTTATAGTAAGAATTTTATTGTTTATATTTAGTTTTATATAAGAAAAATCTTTCAGATCAAGAAATTGATCAATTTGAAATTGATGCTTAAAATTGGATCTATAAATTTTGCCATCCAACTCAAGATCATATGAATAGTATTATATAAATTCCTAATTTATATTGAAAAGAAAATGTCATACCTTATATCTATATCTTTGCAAAATATATATCTCAATTTTTATGACAATTAAAAAAAAAGTTTTTTTTACAATTTTTTTTCTTTAAACATAGAAAAGAAAAATCACAATCAGGTATTAAAAACTGTTTTTTTATTTAATCTACATTTTTATTTCTAATTTATTCTAACTTTAGGTTTGATTATTTTTTGGAGATACAACTATAGGTAGAGAAATTGATGAAAAATTAATAGCATATAATATTATTTATCTTTTGAAAATTATCAATTATTTATCTAATTAATAATACTCTTAAAAGAATTGCTGTTAGAAATATTGATTCTAGTAAAGAAAATTAAATATAAAAAAAAATATATAGTTTTTTAAATATATAATTAATATATATTTGTTAAAGTAGTATGTGAGATAATATAAATAATCTATAATTTGATAGTTGATTTATATTTAAGTATTTATTTGTCTTATATTTATTTCTAAAAATTTAAAAAATTTAATAAATATATAGGTATAATAATAAAAAATACAGTCATCCTTCTATATAATTACACCTCTTAGAACTGAAAAAAAGGTGTGATTATAAAAAACCTGTATGATATAACTATGAAGAAGATTTTTTTAATAATATTATTAATAACTTAGACCAAGCATAAATGTGCTTATAAGGAAAATATAAGTCATGTGACTAAATAGGAACTGCCTATAGAAAAAGTTAACTATAATACATACATATTCATCAACAAATTCTTTAAAATTAATTACAAAAATATAAATTATGATATTATACTGAAAAGATCATTCATTTTCATTTAATTCTAATAATATTTTAAAAAATAAGCTGTATATTATTCTTTTAATAATTATTATTTAATATTTATAAATATTGCAAATAGGATACTTAATGCCAATTAAAATTAACTTTATATATTTCTTTATAATTAACAAATAAAATATAGCCCATAGTTTTTATTTTAGGATCCTACCTAAAACTCTAATACTTATAATTAAGTATTTGTTTAAGTTTTTCTTTTTTAGTCTTTTCATGAAATTGATAAAAGTATTTTTGTTAAGTTAGATTATATCAAAAAGTAGTGATTAATACAAATATAATAAAAGAAAATAAATGATTTAACTTAAATAAAATAAATGGATCTCATTTCTATCTAGTTTACATAAATAAAAATCTAAAAAGTAAAAACTAATCTAAATTTCTATACTATAAACCTAATATAAGAATATACCTAATATATACTTCGTAATGAGAAGTAAATGGGTAACAACTAGGCTAATTATTAAATTACTTATCAGATTTTAATCAGATCTAATAAACTATTTATTTTCTAACTTTTTTATAATAATTAAAATTTAAAATTATAATTTATTTTTTAGCTCAATAATTTATAAACAATTAATAAATGAAAAATATCATTATTAAATATATATAATTTGCTAATTATTTTAATAATATACTATAAATTATAACAAATGATAATAATTTAAAAAAAATATTATAATAATACAAATTATTTTAAAGAAAAAAGGAATTGGTGACCCATCGCCATAGAGACCCCTGTCACGTAATTTCATATATAAATAATTTGTCATCTCTGTATCACATCCCTAGATTTTTATTTTTACTATTTATTCTAGGGACAGAATTTTTTCAGTATGAAAAAGCCTATTTGTCACATGTTATTTGTCATACTACTAATTTTAGCAAATTTTATAATGCCGGCCAGAATTTTCTTATTTGGAATAAGTGTAATGTTACATATCCAAAAGGGCAATTTTGTTTCTTTTAAAAATTGAAGTTTTGCATTATACAAAATTTCAAAAAAGGAAAATTTTTGCTGATTACTTAATTTTGGCTAGAATTATAAGGATCGCTATGACAACAGGTCGTCAAAACTTAACGCCCTTATTTTAATATTTTAATAATACTTGAAAATTTTTATTAAAATCCTAATTTTTTTTTAAATTTTATATAAAGTATATTTTAACTTAATGATTAACTTTACTTATACTATAAAAAATAAGTTTATTATTAAAAAAAATGAGTATATTTGTGCAATAATTGTTTTAATTTATAGGTAATTAGTAACTTATTATTGGATACTGTACATATATGGATGTATCATATTAAGTATTAGATATTTTATTTTTGATAATTATTATATTATAGTTCAAAATAATTTTAATAATTTAATCATTTCTTGAACAAAACTGTAAAAAAAAATTTTTAAATAAATTAAAATAAAATCAATTTATTAAAATAAATTAAAAAAAATTTGTAAAAAAATTAAAAAAAAATAAAATTAAAAAATAAACTATTTATTTATAGAGGGTGATTAAAATTATCTGATCACTTTGTTTTGATAAATTTATACTGATTATAACATAATAATATGATGTAATCAATATATTATTTTGTATTTATAATTATAATAAACATATTCCAAAACTTCATGTTTTTTAGAACTTTTTAAAAAATATGAAGCCACTTACTTCAAAAATGCATAGCACAATTGTTTATAGCCATAATTATGAATAATCAAGTTGTATAATTGCTAAATAGTTTGAATGTGAGAAAATAACTGTTAATGATATATTTAAGTATTTTCATAAAATACACTCCTTAATACTAAAAAAATAAACTAATAATCCATCACTTCTTAATTTACCAGCTCAGCAAGAGCTTAAAGAATTTGTTTAAAAAAATGGTAAAAACTGACTTTACATAAAAAACTTATTACAATATGGATAGTATGTACAGAACAATTTATTTCTACTATTACTATACATCATAATCTTAAAAAAGTTGGGCTAATAGCTTGTATATCTCATAAAAAACCTGTACTATTAGAAGCATATTGTCAGACTCATCTTAAATATGTCCATATGCATAAAAATTAAAATGCAAGAAAATGGAGATATATGTTTTTTTTTTGATAAAAGTACTTTTATAAGGAAAGGTATAGTATGAACCTGAGAAGAAATTAAATTCTAACTGTATTTCAGTTACTATAAAGCATAGTTCTAGCAAAATATTTTGGGAATATTTTTTCTGGAATAGATTTGAACTAATTATTCTATTAAAAGGTTCAGTTACTGATCAAATATATGCTAAAATTATTAAGAATTATGTTATATTTACTTTACAAAGACATTTTCTACAAAATGATAGAATTTTCTAAGAAAATAATGGATGCGTTCACAAATTCAATTGGATTGGATTGGATTGAATTCGCCAATCCATTTGGATTGGATTGAGATTACCGTATAATCCAATCCATATTCACAAATAATTGGATTGGA
>QKYT01000331.1:10438-50818 GCA_003550305.1 Glomus cerebriforme | reverse complement strand
CATTGTTCAGCTGAATATTTACAATCATCATTAAGAAATATGGCAGACGTGTCTTGCTAAAGTTTGGCTTTTGTATTACCACCACCACNGCGTTTTGTACTCAATTTATTCACTTTTTCCTTTCGTTTTATCAAAAATGCAAGCAACAATTTTATAGCATCCTCACTCTAATTGCAAGTCTTTTTTTTATTGTTATTACTCTTGTTTACTTTAACAGAGGGTTCTTTTTCATTAGAAGGAACGGGAGTTTCTATTATTATCATTAATAAGTGCTGAAAAAAAAATTTATAAAAAAAAATTTATTAAAATTTGAATGGCGAAGGGTGGTAATAAGTGGTGGTGGTTGGTGGTGGTATATGACGTATGGTATTACCAATCGTGGGTTGTACCTGAATTAGAAATTTAATAGTAAAAATCCAATCCAATCCAATTAATTGGATCAACTCAATCCAATCCAAACCAAATTTGTAATTTGTGAATGTGAATCGGATTGGGGCATCGACTCAATCCAATCCAATTGAATTTGTGAACGCACCCAATACCTCACCATATCATTCAAAAGTTGCTGTAGTTGTATGTGAAAATGCTAAAATTGTGGTATTTGATTGGCCTACCCAAAGTTCCAATTTCAATTTAATTAAGAATCTTTAAGTAGAGATAAAATGATGGTTCACTGTCATATATCATCATTATCTAATATTAAAGTACTTGAGAAATACAGTATATTAAAGATACATGAAAAGATATTCCTTCAGAATATTATAAAAAATTGGTTCCTAAAAAAATTAAGACAGTTATTATCACAAATGATAATAAAATTAAATATTTAATTTAATAATAAATTAAATCATAAGGGCTATGAAATTTATAAGGTAATATTTTAGGAGGTAGGGGATAAAGCAAAATCTTATATAACACAAAATTAAGTATTTTTATTGGTCAAAATTAATACTATATAATATATATATTTAAATATTATTGGTTAAAAAAATCTTATCTAAAGGAAAGGTAAGACTTCTTATAAAACTAATATTAAGTAATATATATTACTGTCCTAAATAAAAATATTGATTTTAAATTTTTTTTTTATCTTTTATATAAAAATTTTTGAAAAAATTTATTTAATGCACCTTTGCATTATAACGCATTTTCCTATAAAAAGTAATTTTATTTGTTTTGAAAATTTGTGTACTATCACATAACAATTGTTTATTTAATGCTAATATGTAATTCTTTTTTATAATATCCTAATGTTGTGGATGAAACTGAAATCTACTCATAGGCAAACCTTTTAAAACTTAACAAACCTAGTTTTACCATAATTGTAAAATCTGAAACTTTTATAACCTTTTAAACTTATAATTCATATAAAATGTATTAATATAATAGTATTGTAATGTTAATAAATATTAATTACAAATTCAGTTCGTCAAATTCCTAATAGCTGTTCCCTAAATAAAGAAAAGGAAATATTAATAAATGCTTCTTTAAATAAATTTCCAAATACCTCTCAAAAGTTTTGAAATATGCAGATCTTGACTCACTTTCTTCTATTCAAAGTTATAAGTCCTATACAAAAAAAATAGAGTAAATTATAAAGTGTATTAAATTAGACCACTAAATTAAAATGAATAATATTAACAATATTGTAATTTCAATTCTCAAATGGTAAAGATTTTTTTTTATATACAAATAAAAAAGGATGATAATTTTGATTTGAAACTTTTTTTGTTAATAATAAATCTTTTCTTCTTCAATAATAGTTTTTTTTGTTAATAATAAACTTTTTTTATTAATACTTATGTTTTTCTTTTTTTTAAAAACGAAATAATTTTTTTACATTATTTATAATAACAGATAATAAATATAAAATTAAGTTTAGTCAAGTTTCAGATTCAGAACTTAGAATTTTAAAAGTTACAGAAGTTTGGGCAAATTTCAGAAGTTTGGGTTAAGTTTCAGAATTTTATCTTAAAAGATGAAACATTTCACTAATTACAAAATAGTTTCACTTATAATATTATAATATCTGCTATACTGCTATACCATAACTACTAGATTATTATTTTATAAAAAAGTTAACTTTTTTTTCATTACCAGTTACTGCAAAATAGAGAGCTATTACAAATAGGTATGGTATTTGAAATTATCTTCATTTACTGCATTTAATTTTTTTTGACTAGTTTTATTATTATATATAGATAAATTATGAGTAAATAGTTGCTTTTTTTCATTAAATTATACTTTAGTTTTATTAGAATTTGCTTTAGTTTTATTAGACTTTACTTTAGCTTTATTAGATTTTATTTTAGTTTCATTAATATTGGAAATTTTGATTTTATATATTGTATACTTGAAATCTTATTATTAATAACTTTTTTGACTCAGAAATATTTATAAAGAAAAGTAAGCTTAATCAAGATTGCTATATTCTTTGTAAATTTTTGTTTTTATTTTGCTAACTTTATTAATAAAGTAATTTTGTATATTGTACATTTAAAATATTGCCAGTAATATCTTTATTTAGTTTTGAAATACTTATAAAGGAAAGTACAGATATTAAATTTTATATAATACCTGAACCTTTAGAATTATCTATTAAATATCATTCATTATGATGCATACACTATATAAAATCTTTTGCAACTATTATTTTCTGATCAACTTTTTCTTACTCAAGATTTATCAAATGCAATTCAAAAAATCAAATACAAACATCAAATTATTGGATTAGATGCCTTTTGTTTATTGAAATTTCTTCTTAAGAAGCAAAAAGAAGATCTTATAATATTTGTGCAGCTATTAATTAATGCAGATAGTAATTAATTTTATGGTATATTCTGAATAATATCAAATCAGATTTTATTATAGTTATATTATTCTGGTGTTATGATAACATTTCAAAGACTAACAAGTATAACTAGTATTCTTTATTATTATTTATATTTATAGACAATAATGGTAAATTATAATTAAATGCGCAGGCTTTCTTAAATAATAAAATACAAAAAAGTTATGAATAGTAAATGTTGAATACAACCAGTTTGAAATCTCAAGTTATATTAACTGATATAGATCTTGCAATGATCTCTGCATATCAAAACATATATAAAGACACATATCATATCTATTGTATATGGTATATATCTCAAAATATACCTAGTAAATAACTTAAACATAAGCTTAAAATTCAGATTTTAAGACATTTAACAAAGATTTTTGGAAAACATATAATTTATTATATGTAGAAGATTTTGAGTGATGATTTAAAGAATTATTAGAAAAATTTTCTAACAGCAATAATTATATATATAATAACTTTGTAATTTATGAGCTTATGCTTTTACAAGTCATATTTTTATGACTGGTATGCAGTTAACTCAATGTATTAAATCTATTAATATGATTATTTATAAGATTATTTTTTCCAGTTCAACTATGGCTAAATTAAAGCAGTTAAATTTTTGGATTTTCAGATGTAAAAAGAAGAGCTGAATAAAAGTTTTATGGAATGGAAATATAAATCAATAATATATTACCAGTCATTTGTAGTGGATAATTTCTTTAATGATATTAATACTCTAATTAAAAAGTATTTTTTCTTATATATTATTGAAGAAATTCATAAACAAATATGCAACTCTGTGCTTTATAAATGTGAAAAGATATATATTTTTAGAGAACATGAATAATTTTGATAATAATTAAATGATAATGTATGATATACTCATATACATTTAATTATATTAGTTGGAAGTCTTCTAGCAAATGGATTTTTTCAAAAATAGTTTTATTTTTCTTTAGATGAATAAATGATTTATTTAGTAAAGTATCGTGATGATAATATTATAATTTGAAATAGAGTTGAGTCAAAATAGTGATTATAATTTATAATTCGATTAATAAGATTTACATGATTTTTTTTACATTTAGGATCAAAAAAATGAACTAAGATCTAATTAAGAAGAAGTTAACAATATTGAAGATCATTATAATTATCATCAAATATATTTAAAGATATTATTGGATTTAGTTTTAGGAAAATCAATTAAAGAAATCTGGCAAATCACTTTTTATATGATCTCAAACTCATATTAGCATATTGTTATTTTTGATGGTACACATATATATACATATTTATTATTAGTTTTATATGGGATTATGTGTAGACATTATTTCAAGTTGATAGTTGAAAATTCAAATATGTTATTTTATTTATTATTAATACTAACAAGATGGCTTCAAAATGATGCATAAAATTGCATTAATATTATTTCTAATGAACTATTTATTGGAATATCATCCAAAAACCTAAAATAGCTTTAAGATAATAATACAGTTTAATAAGCTAATTTTATTCCTATATATTATAATAACATTTAAGAAATTTAAATTAGAAGTTACATACAAAAAAAAGTTGATTATGGCTAACTTATGAACCATCTTAAGAAAGTAATGGATTATTTTTTAGAAAATAATGATTAATAAAATTTGGATGATATTATCTTAGCTTATATTTCTAAAAAGCAAGCAAAATGGCAAGTTTTGGTACAATTGAAAATAAATATTTTAGAGGAATATAAAAACTCAAACGAGATTGAATTATATGATAGATACATTTATAATACTAATAGTATTAAAGATCTGATAAGGTATAATTGTAAAGGTAGACCCATTACCAAATGAATAAAAAGTTATAAAGAAGAAAATAATAATGTGAGTACTAGTAAAGTACAAAAAGAAAATATGTGAAATGATTGCAAAAATATGAATCATGGGCAAAAGTACAGCATATGTCATAAAATGGAGTATTATGTATCTAAATATCCTAATTGAAAATGATGGCTTTAATATTGATTAACTGTGATAGTATTGTGGTTAAAAGAATGATATAAAAGTTCAAAAAGAAGGACTTAATACAACTAATATAATCTTATTATAATTGATACAATTTAATAAAGTTATCACAGGTGTTTTATATCATTTGTAATCTATTTTATAGTCAATTTTATGATGTTTTTTAGAAACTTTAATTTTTTTTCTGAAGTTTATAATATTAAAAAAAAATTTTGATTTAATTTTGATTTAATTTTGACTAATAATTCTAGTCAAAATTATAGATTACGTGAGGTATGTTGTAATGCAGGGTGTGTTAAATAAATTTACTCAAAATTTTTTATTTTAAAAAGTAGCCAGATAATTTTGATCACTTTTTGTAATGTTAAAAAGATGTTTATTAATTTGCATATTTTTAAATAAATTAAGTAAAAAAAATACTATATAAAATAATAAAAAAAATGGTAAGAAAAAAATTATTTTTTTTTTTTATATATATTTTTTTTTTTTGAAGATGCGATGACTCATAGAACTTGTTTATTTAAAGCATAATTTTGTGTATATAGCCAATTATATATAAATAATTATAGTTCATAAATAAACCTTTCAAGTAAAATCTAGAAAAGTCTTACATGTCACATTTATATAATATAAGTCCTTAGAATAGAAACTGAAACAAGACTTTCCTTAGATAGTTAATATGCTTTGAATCTCTCTCATAATCCAATGCTAATACCAAAATAAAACCTTCCAATCAGTCCTTCCAAATTTTCCCTTAATGTGAATATCCTTTGACCAGTTTACCTAAATCTTCTCTCAATACTATGGGCAGTGTTGGGCAATTGGACAAATTGACGTTTTGGACAGATCACATGATTTAAAGTTAATTCTGGCCAGAATTATAACTAATTTTGGCTAATATTATAAATTAGTAAATCATTTAATAACGAAAAGATTTATTAGAGAATCTTGCATAATATAATTAAAATAAAAATTTAAAAAGATGATAAAAAAAAAAAAAAGACTAAAAAGGGGGTCTAGGGGGTAAAAAAAAATTATCTGATCGATCTATGATTTATTAAATATGGGTTTTGGATAGTTTTGGACAGTTTTGGACAAGTTTTGGACAGTCCAAAACTTATAGAAATTTTGGACAATTTTGGACAGTCCAAACCTGTCCAATTGAAAAAAGTAATTGGACAAGTTCAAAACCCACCACTGACTATGGGTCTTCAAACTAGCATGAAACATTAATGAGTTTATAAAGATCAGATGTTAATACCAATCTTCAGATCAAAGAATACTAAGTCACTTCAAGCTTGGATCTTCAAATTAGTATGATTTGTTATAAAAAAGCTAACCAACTTTTTTAAGAGAAATTATAGATGCCAGATACTAGTACCAACATCCAAAAAGAAAGGAACTATCTAAAATACTAAAACTAAAAAATACAGAAAAGAAATAATACATACTACTAAACTCTATTTCTCTACTCCTACCAGGTTCAGTACATTCTTCAGATCATTCCAATAGATGCTTCAGATGAATCAAAGTGACTGCTTATACTATTTTGTCTGAAGGTCATTACCTAGTATCTTGCTAACCTATCTTTTTGATTCCATATCAAAAAGAATCTGAGCCAATCTAGTGAGTATCCTTTAAAATAGGCCAAATCCTCATGGCATCACCAGATATTTTTCTGAGAATCAAGTCAATTGCTTACCAAAGAGTAAATTTGTAATTTTCTATTATGACCATCCAGCTTGTCCCGATCTTTGATATACCTATTGCAAAAAATATTAATCTTGTTCTCATATACCCAAACCAATTCTACCTACATTAATGTACCTAATATTATCCCTTATGTCCTTTGAACCTTTTATTCTTTTTATTAAATTTTTTAACAATTACAATGATGTCACCTTAAGGAATAAAATTAGGGATTATTACTGTGAAACAAAATCAGAGAATGTATTACAACAAGAGAGCCAATCATGATCGGCTGTCAATTAAAATTTCCAGTACCCCTATATCTCCTACAGTCCTACTAGAGGATCACTCTAATATGATAAAAATTTCAGCATCAAGAAAGCTAGAAAAATTCAAAAGATATACGAATTGTCTAAAGCCAGTTTTAAATTTGTCTTTATGAGCCTGAAAATTCTGATGTCTTACTACTTTTGTACTAACAAAAATGAAATTACAAAATTATAAAAAAGAAAAATTTTCACTAAACTTATACACTAGAAAAGTCTCTTCCTGCTACATCAAACCCATACGTCAACTCTGCAAAAAGTGCAAAATTACCAATAAAACTTCACATTATGCCCGCTCCTAGATCCACCAGGAGCAGTCATAAGTCCAACCTATCTGTCTTGTATACGAAGAGGGTACTTTAGAATACCAAATGGTCATCAGGTATCAACTTTTAAGAAAGATATAGGTGACTGAAAGTTATCTTAAACCTGACTTGCAGAAAAACTTGGTATGCCAGAAACTATATTCCAAACTTTTTAAATTTTTCTAATTAATTCTAATGTTATATAACAATTTTTCTTAAGACTAAAAGACCGTTTCTTAGAATAAAATGGCTAAAAAGCGCAACTTTTCTTTTCAAAACTTCTTTAGAAAAATGGGCATAGGGATTAGCAGGAAGAATTGCCAAAAAATATTACCTTTTTTAATATATTTCAAATTTACCATTTAAAAAATTTCACGTAATGTTTTAATTAATTACAAAGAAATAAAATAAATTAATTCATAAAAAAATATTAACTTATTTTTTTTAAATAAATCAAATAATCAATTTGTAAAAAAAAATCAAATAATAAAATATTTTTATAAAAATTATTTGTAAATGATTGCAAAAGTATTTTCTTTTGAAAATAACATTTTTAGAATAAAATTTTTCTGAAATTTGTGTCAGGTTTGTGATGTAATAATTTTTCAAAAAAATATATAACAATTTTTTTTTTATCATAAAGCTTTTAAATTTTTACTATAGATGTAATTTCGGCTGCTCTACAAGTTTACTTATGCTTTGAAAGGAGATTTAAAATACTATTTTTAACTTTATATATAAATGATTGATTTTACCATTTTTGCTAATCATTTTCAAAAATAGATTTGATAAAAATAAAATTAAGTCAATAATAATATTTAAAACTGCTTTTAATATTCTAAGTAAAATTGCAGAGCAGCTGAAATTAGGTATATTTAGTAATTTTTAAAGGCTATATTTTAATATAAAAAAATTTCTTTTTATGATTTTTTGTTGCACCATATCAGTTAGCTATGCCACAAACCTGGTACAGATTTCAGACATGCATAAAATTTATATTTTTAGAATAAATAATATAAAAAAACTCAAACAATTGTTTACATTTTCTTTTTATGTATTAGGCATAATCTTTTTAATTTCTTTTCTTTTTTATTTAATAAATAATTATTTTTTGATAACAATATAGTTGAAATATAATGCATAGTATTATGCAATTCAAAAATCTGTTTTAATATAAGAAATGTTGAATTTCAGTAAGTCTTAGTATCAGTTAAAATATTTAAAGAACTTGAGTAATTGTTATTAAAATTTTTAATTAAAAATATATTATATTCATTAATTTTAGTTTGCTTTTCATATAATCTTTATGCTTATTTTAATAGCCAAAAAAAATTCTATAAGCATTTAATTCATTATTAAATATTTTTACAATGTCTCAAACCTTCTTTTACAGACAATTATAAGATATAAGCTACACAGTTATTTTTTAATAAAAGATAAAAATTGGCTGAAAATATATATATTTTTGATTATGTTCAATTTATTATCAGTAATAATAGTAAAGATTATATTTGATAGATACTATTTTTTAATAATCTAATATAATTCATTACTAATAATTTTTCCTGTATGTAGATACTTCAGATAATTACAGGCAAGTAAGGCTTCATGAAAGATAAAATCAGAAGTGTTAATTATCTCGATATATCTATAATTACTTTTTAATAACTTTTATATAACCTAAAAAATATTAATTTTACTATATATTACTAAGTGATTTTTATAAAATCTGGTAATTTATGGTAAAGTAATGTATACTATTAATTCAAATAATTCACCTGCAACTTACCTATGGACTTGGTACAAAAAAGTTGATATTATGCCAAATTTATATTAAAATATTAATATTAGTTATGCCAAAATTATACCAAAACTTATGAATAAGTTTCAGCATTAGTTTTGGTAAGTTTTGGCAAATTATGGCAGTTTCACAATTTTGCAATTTCAGCATTTTAGCACTATATAAGGAGTTTTACTTTTGATATTAAGCCAAATAGATTTTAGTAAGTAATCTTAATTTCAGCTAAAATTAGGAATATAATGAATAAAATGTGATAAATAGGATTTTACACCTTGAAAAATTCTATTCCTAGGATAAATAGTAAAAATGAAAACAGAGGGTATGACACAAGGGTGATAAATTTAGTAAAAAATCACATGACCCGTATCCAGACACCCGGCATTTACCGTGACTTTTGACCGCCATTATGGCATTAAGAAATTTTCCATGTGACAAATAACGGCGTGACAAATATGATTTCACACCTCGAAAAAATTTGTCCCTGGAATACTTAGTGAAAATGAAAAGTGGATGATCACGTGGTGACGGTGATACTGGGTAAACTTAGATTAGTTAAAGTGTACGGAATTATTTGGCGAGTAAGAAAGTATATATCAGATTCTGGGGATAAAGATGTGAGTGGTCAAGGAAATTAGAGGCGTTGATTATATTTCTAATGTCAGATACCGTACTAACTGGGGTATTGTAATTTTTTGAAGAAATTTTCTATTTATTTAATGAAAAAAATGAGTATTTATATACTAAGGATGTGTCGAGAATTATTATGTAATCATAATTTATCAATATTAAACTGATTAAGAAATTTATATCATATTTTTATCTGTATACTCATTTTTCCCACTTTTAATATCCTACCTTCATCTCAAACAGACATGGACAGCGGACGAGGTAAGTCAGCTTTTTTTGTTTATTAATTTATGAATAAAAGGAAGCTTCTTTATAAATATTCATTTTTTTTAGATTTGGAGACAAATCGAAGTCAAGGCATCAATTCGGACTCTCACAATAAAAGTAGCGAGAGGAGAAACAAGGTATCCCTGCCAAAATTGCAGGATGTGCCGGATCATCTTTTTGATCAATTGAAGGATGAACTTCATGACTTTACGGAAAAGAATTTCTGTCTTCTGAATGCGGACTGTAGAGAATATTTTGCTAAAACCTTTGGAATCACTAAAGTTTTTCCTTTATATTTAGATCATTCTGAATTTGTAATATGGTTATTAGATGAAAATAAATGCTTGTTTCTGTGGAATGAAATGGAGAATAGTATGATATACATGGGATCCAACTTGGAAGAAGGAATTACGAATTATCTCATCCATCCGGATAGGATGTGTTATATCATCGAGGACACTTTTGAGCGGGTACCTGTAAATGAATATGAACATCAGTTGGAGGAAGAATTTAAAAATCACATGGAGGAGAGGCATATTGAGAAGATTTTAGAGACTAAGGCTGAGATTGCGGCTTCAAAAGAAAAAAAAATAAAGAAGAAAGAAGTTGAGTAAGAATAAATAATTTAATAATCACTTCATCACTTAGAAAGACGTTAGCAAAGCTTTATTATTTAGTGTTAAGGTTCTTTAAAAAAACCTTTTAGATTATTCGTATAATTCAGAATTAAAAAGCATGTAACAACAGAATTATTAAATTGCAATCTGCGTTGCGAGCGAAAACTTTATTGTTAAAACTTTATTTTTGTAAAATGAAAAAAGAGACTGACCGGCTAAGTAATAAAATGAAAGATATCGGAGTAGCAGGATTTCAAGAAAGGAATAAAGCATAAAATATGCCTTAGAGATTCGATCCGATTCTTTAGAGGCTATCCAATTAAATTCGGATTCCCTTTACTATCTCTGCTAAATCCGGTTTATTTGATAAATTCAGATTTCGTCCGTAAGTTCCGGATCAATCCAATCAACTCTGATTTAAAAATTATGTTTCAAATCACAATTGTATATTGTAAAACTATTTTTATTTAAATAATTTAATTTAGAGAATATTTATATGTAGCGGCGTCATCTTAGTCACGTGTTATTTTGCTACGCTTTATCAGTTATTATATTGGGGAATCTTAACCTGTAGCATAATTTCACAAAACTGTGAACTGTAAAAACTCGGTAAATTTTGTAATGTATCTTTAAATTATCGCATACTCGTATAAATATATAAAGTATACATTAAGCCGGAATCTCAAGTGATCTGTGGTAACTCTGGCCAAGTTATAATTCCGGCCAGAATTACAGATAACACAATATTCATCCTCGTAATTCTGACCGGCACTATAAAGTTTATTATAGTTTCGAGATTTTCGATTAACTGCTACATGTAATTCGAATTTTTAGTAGAATCGATTCCATTCTAATAACTAATTTTTAAACTTACAAATTGTTAAATGATTAAATATATAGTAGATTATGCTTCCTATAACGAAGTAGCCGTCAAAATCCCCTCATCCAACCAATTAAATTCTTCGACTTCATTATAAAATTATATTGACTATACGTCACGTGATTCGTTATATCAATTAATCTATATATATTATGCAAAAAAGTTCACATTCTTATATTATTTTGTTATTTTTTTTCAAATTGTTTAAACGGAGAGACAGAAACAAAATTCACGAATAATGAAGATCTGACCAATCATCATTATCGTCTATCGATTAGATAGATAATTCGGTTTATTAACCAAAAACTTGTCCATAATCAGAAACATTTGATATTCGAGAACTGTAAATATTTTTTCTTCTCATAAAATATTACAAACTCATGTCAAATTTTCATGTCAAAATTGTACATTTCTTCTAATTCTATTTTTAAAATTAAATTAAAAATCTTCGTGTTACATTTCTCTTAATCAAATTTAGTCAATGATTAATTGGAAAAAACTCTTATGGTTTTTTGCTAATCCTTTTCCTTTTGTGTGTGTCGTTCTAAGCCTCTAACTTCCTTATTATTAAGCGTGAAAGAAAATTTTCTGGAATACAACTTCCGTAGATTAGTGATTCGATGATAATGAACCCAATTATGGACAATTACGCCTTTCAATAATGCACTTTATTACGTTAACGGTTAAGCATTATTATAATGTGTATACGTGTACAAAATCTCGGTTAGACCTAATCAGGTAAAAACGGGAATACTAAATCATTAGGCGAGAAATTTATTTTAAATATTCGGAATATATCCGACTTCAAACACAATAACCACTCAATTATAGAATAATTGTTTGGTTTTATGAATGAAGAAAGTTAAAGTTTTGATGCGGTATTATTTCATGATTTAAACATTTCGGAATGTGGAATCCGATTTTGGTACTTGATGAATGATTTTTATAAACGAATTCCGAGAAAGAATAAAATTATGTCAATTTCGCATTATCCTGAAAATTATTATTTTCAAAGACTTAAAAAAAATATAAATATAGGATTGAATTATTGAAGCATTCCAAGATTAATCAACTCCTTTTTAATAATTTCTCTTATTCTAAGATTAGTTTGGTATATATAAAAACTAATTATTAATTCTATCAAAACTATACTATAAGTTTCTTAAATTTCATAGTTTCGACAAGCAAAAAACCAATCACCTTTAAAATGAATGATAATTTTAATAATACTAGCGCTAATATGTTTGACGATTACTTTCAAAAAGGGAATATTATTCTTTATAAACCCTATGAGGACGACAACAGCACCATATTTCGATTCCGAAACAAGCATGCAATAGCACGAGGACTCGGCGGAATTAGTACTTTGGGCTTTGGTTCTAGTTTTGGTTTCTCTAATATCTTTGCTATAATTATCAAAATTCAAGACAGAAACTTTGAAGAAGCGTGTACATTTATGGAAGAATACAATATTCCTGTCCAACAAATGAGTCAAGATAATGAAATGTCAGTGAAAGGCGAAGATTTAGTTAAATTTCTCAAACAAGTTAATTTTTATGTGACAAAAGAGAAGCATAAATTTTTTACGTCTCACTTGGTAACTATTGCAAAATCTCCCGAAGATGAAGTGAGACACGAATCCTTAAAAAAGTTTTATCTTGACAAAATTAAACTTCACTCGAGCTTGGATTATATTGGCTCTTTGGGTACTAGAATTGCAACGAACGTTATGAAACATGAATTAGCTGGTGAAATGAGCGATACAATTGACGATGATCGCATAGCCGACGTAAGTATTACTCTTGTAAGTAACTTCATCGATCAAATTACCAATAATACTGGCCATCATGATGATCAAATTGTTGAAGTGGGTACTACAATTGTAAATGACGTTATAGATCAAATTAACTAATAGATTTAAATATTTTTTTTTATTGATACGTTTTTCGTTAATTTGAATATTTGATATCAAAGTGTATTATAATCTTAAATATTATTTGTTAATTTGTCATTTTATCATTTTATCATTTTATCATTTTATCATTTTATCATTTTTATCATTTTTATCATTTTTAATACATATGAAATATGAAATATTTAAAAATTTAATTTTTTTTATTTGGCTGTCCCAATTTAAAAAGTTCTTTTGTGCGACATTATTTATTTTTATCTGTATATCTTGTCCAACGTAACATCAAAACA
Organism: Glomus cerebriforme; assembly: GCA_003550305.1. Classification (NCBI taxonomy): domain Eukaryota; kingdom Fungi; phylum Glomeromycota; class Glomeromycetes; order Glomerales; family Glomeraceae; genus Glomus; species Glomus cerebriforme. The sequence goes on along the minus strand of QKYT01000331.1, from coordinate 37,247 downwards.
ACAATTTTTATTCGTGATCTTAATAGTTGTATAGCCTTTCGCCTCGGACAATTAACAAGTTTTTAATCCCTAAATTATTGAAGTCAAATGTAATATTTTCGGCAAATCGGAAAAATTGTGCCGTATTTATAATAAATAATGATACTAAATAACCAATCAAATCTATTTTGTTTGGCGTCATGCTTACGATATTATTTGTTAAAACTAGAGTTCCATCATTGAGTTATTAATTTATTATTTGCTTTTAAAATGATAGACTAGTAACGAAAGAGTTAAATTTATCAACGTCGTGAAATGTATATGAGGACTGTGAACTTTTTTTCAATAAGATCATAATTCGATTTCTATCTCAAAAATAAAACTAATACGCATTAACACTTTCACGTTCCATCTGATTATCGATTTCTCACTTCTATAAGTTTGAGGGTTTGTTCTCGTTCATTTTTTTTCCTTTGCGATATAATTATTATCTATCGAAGATAATTTATTTACACCCTGTTTTTCCACCGATAATCTTACTCACTCAATCTATCATTACTTTTGTTGTGTAATTGCCATGAAATCTACGAATTTATCATTTCTTGTATTGAAACTCATCTTGTACTTTGCATTTAGTATCTTATAATGTACTCTTAGTGGTGAGCTAAGGGATTTTTTCTGCAAGAGAACCATGTTCAAAAATGCAAATTGTAATGTTAATGATTGCGCTCAAGATTTTTGTAATTTTTCAGGAGATAAAGGAAAAGGTTTTTGTCAAGGTGCCATGTGGTAGCCAATACAGTGCAGGATAGCTTAACCCGACACTTTTAATGTATTCACACTATGTAACTACGATGTATTTTTTTATTTGTATGTTGTTACCGTTTGGCGATACAACAATTAAGGGTTACTCTGTGAAGGTGTATAATTATCTTTCAATTCATCTATGATTATACATCAAACTAAACCTCGTTGACATAATCTTATTTATTTTTAAAATTACTGCGTATTTCCTACATTACTATTAATGCAAAAATAAATCAGAATTTGAATATATACTGTACAATATGCAAAATAAACAATTGTATGAAGTTCGGTTTTAATTTAGTAACTGGAAATTAGGGTTAACAACCCAGGTTGTAGTCCAAAATGTCCGTTTTAATTATTTATACTTGCTTTATTCAGTTTATTGACGATTATCCAATTATTTTTCATAATTTTATACCACAGAATTATTCATAAATTACTTAGACTCTTTTAGTTTAAGATTAAACCGACAGGTGACATTTTTGTTATTTATAAGAGTATCATTGGCGTAAATTAGGTAATAGATATTTTTCAGCAAAATATGGATTTTTTGGAAGGTAAATGTGACAAAAAAGGCGTAATTTTATTCAAATGACAATACGAATATAGAGAAGTAAATATAATTAACGGCCATCCAGTACAAGACAGTTGAAAATTATCCTTTTGGATACGAGGGAACTTTGAGTAAGTTCCGCCAAGTTCAACATAAGTACTGTAATTCTTTGCTTTAGATAACAGAAGATTAAATAGGCTAACAATGGATTTTTCATTTTTCATCTACACAACAGCAACTGGTTTATAAAAATTTCATTTTCCGTTTAAAAATGTCAGAAGAAAATTTAAATATATTGGACCGGTTAAAACGTGAAGATACACGAAAAGACGCATTCAATGAATTAAAACGTATTCTCTCAGAAAATGTTCGTAATGTAACGAGTAGCAAATTGTATAATTGCATCAGCTACATTGCCTCTCACACATACTATTTTTCTGATGAAGAATACGAAGAAATTGCCAATCTCGCGTTATCTAATAACATTATTACGAAAAAACAGAAAAGAAATATTGAATTTTGGATTAATAATCGAGATGATCTCATCGAGGAAAGAGAAGAAAGTGGGCCAAGTTTTGTCTATTATGATGGACCAGACGATATTGATCGATATTTAGGACATGGAGAATTTGACGATGATGATGGGTATTATGTATATGATTAGCTATCAATAATTTTCTTAATTTTTTTTTTTTACGAATCTATGCAATAAATCTTTATATCAAATATATTATGTGTGAGAATTTTATTAATTATTCTACATTCTCTATAACACACAACGTAATTTTATCAAATTCTCATTTAATACTGCGCTGTACAAATAAGATAAAGAAAGTTTTTTTTACATTTGAAACGCAATTCTAGTTTTGGTCACAGTAGATGTTTTTTGAATGAGACGACCTATTTGTCACAACAATGCATAATATAAATAAATATTATACAGTACGAGTATCAATTAAAGTGTGATGATTAATGCAGTGAACTTCACGTGCATTAATCAAAAACGATATATTTACATTTTAATATACTGTACTAAATTATTCAATCATTATTAACATATTTGGTGACAATAAAGAGTTTTAAAACCAATTTCGAACCTTCATTATATAGATTTTACTATATTAAGGGTTGTGAAACTCTTAACTATTGTCCATTGTTAACAATATTACAAGATATTGAGTTCATACAACAAATATTTTTTCTTTGTTATTAACTGAGAATCAGGAGAATGATAATCATGTTAAAGAAAATCATTTTTAACTAACAATTGCCAAAGGGGCACAGTAAAAACATGGTATAAATTTAAGTATTTTTTTTGACAAAAAATTTGTGCTAACAGAAAATTTCTCCTTGAAAATCTAGATAACTAGATTAAAACCTTCTTACACTCACAACTAAACACCACTTATCAACACCATTTCCTAATTAAAAATGTCTGTCGTATTGCAATTGTTAAAATATGAAGATACACGAAAGGACGCATTCAATAAATTGAAACTTGTTCTTTCAGAAAATAATCGTAATACCGAGAGCAACACGTTGTATAATTGTATCAGCTACATTGCCTCTCACACATATTATTTTTCTGACGAAGAATACGAAGAAATTGCCAATCTTGCGTTATCCAATAACATTATCACGAAAAAACAGAAAGAAAATATTAAATCTTGGATCAATAATCGACGTTGTCTCATTCAAGGACAGAGACGGGAGGAATGTGAATATATCTATTATGATGGGCCTGATGATCCTGATCGATATTTAGGACATGGAGAATTTGACGATGATGATGGATATTGTTTATATGATTAATTTTAGAATGACTTGGTTATTAATAAACAAAATTAAATTTCGTAAGTAAATGTTTTTTTTAAATATTATCATGACCAAATATTATCTCAGCTATTCAGCTGCTTTTATCTTTTCAACTTCTTTTTTTTTCTTTTAATTCGATTGATAAATATAGTATATTATTATAAATTAACGATTGTGGTATTGAGAATATTTTAGATTTTTTATGATGATTTATTATAAAAATAAATAATTCAATTTTTTTAGTAAATTTATTAAAACAGATCTTGTATGTAATACCCAGCTTCCTTTTTACTTTAATAAATCAATTTTTACATTAGTTCTTGTTCAGAATCCAACGTTTTAATAATTGCATTAAACATTATTTACTTCAAATGCGCCACTTAATGACCCATGTCCAATGGAATAACCCATTGTACATATTGACCGGTGACAGTCAAATCTAATGTACTGTTGTTTTTAGGAAAAAAATATCGGTACATCGTACAGTACATTGAAATTTTATATTTTGTTAATGCGGGCCAAATTTATAATATCGGGCTATTTATTTATAAAAAATTTTATAAGTGACTCATCAGTTTTTTTTTGTTTAGTTGTTGATAGTGACTCAATCTTATTGTGAGGATCATGATGTGTTATATCTTGTAATTTTGACTCACTACTAATATTAATTAATATTCTTAATTATGCATATTTTGTTAATTTTTAGTGCTGGTCAAAATAAGATAGTTATATTTTCTAACTCTGGTCAAGTTATAGTGCAATATCGGTTTTACTATCTGCTATTCATTATTTATTATAAATAGTATCGGTACATGTTACAATTGTTACATCGTGAAAACCATATATAATATCGGTAAAACAAGGTTTTTTTTTATTAATTGTGAATGGAATAATAAAAATTTATTGGTACGGGAAATTATCGGTACTGTACATATCATAAAGGTTTGACTGTAGCATGCAATCTTTGGGATGTGCGAAAGTTTAAATGCGACGTATAACGATATATAACAAGATGTAACGAAGTAGAATCAAAAAGGGGGAAGTTTATTAATACGAATTAGAAGAAATACAAAGTTACTACTGCCTCTCTCGATGCTCTGTAGTAATGGTTTCTCTCTAAGATTATTCTAAAACTAAAACCTATCCCGAAAATCCTCCAAATTCCCATTCCCACCTTATAAAAGTTTGTCAATTAGATTACATAATCATCCTGAAATAAAGTAATAAACTAAAGTAAATAAAATAAATGAATAATATAATAAAAAAATATTCTAAATATAAAAATTAAAAATTTTCGTAAACACCATTGTTAACTTAATAATGTAGCGTTCATAATAATTATAATAAATAAAGAAAATAAAAGATTAAATCCAATCTTTTATTTTACCCTTAGTCGTTGACCGTTTGGACTCGGGAAACAGAAAAAATTTAAATTATATTATATCATGAAAGATCAGATGCGGATTTCTGTTTTTTTTTCCTTTATTTGCAGTGCTTATTCATTAGCAATCATGAGCTCCTTGATATTAAAGGAAATTTATAGTTGCCAATTATAAGGCGCTATTTATTAGCAATCATGAGCTCCTTGATATTAAAGGAAATTTATAGTTGCCAATTATAAGGCATTATTTATTAGCAATTGTTACCACCTAAACTAGTCGTGTCGAAGTGGTAATTAATCAAGAGTTTAGTGTATATACAGTATGTATAAAACAAAAATATAAAACAATAAATAAAGTATAATTATAAAGATAATTTATATGTAAATATGTATTTTTTATTAAATAAAGAAGAAGGGTTACAACACTACCGCCTCAACCACGGCGTTCTGTAGTGGCCAAAAGAGTCAGACCAAACTGTTAGTTTCTTACTGACTATCTACTAACATTGACAAAATTCGGCGCTATATATAGATAAATTTTTAGGCTTATCGGATAATTCGTCCATCGGACAATTTGCTTATCGGTCAAATTGTCTATCCGACACTTTGTAACGAGAGATGTCGATGTCGATAATCGTATATATAATATAAATAATAATAAAAATAAACTATAAACTATATAACTAATAAAATTCCGACGTCGTCACGTGTGCCGACTTGACTGCGGAATTTTGTAACAATCATGAGCTTCTTGATATTAAAGAAAATTCATAGTTGCCAATTATAAAACGTTATTTATTAGCAACTATGAGCTCCGGATTTGAGAGCCAAATTAAATAACTATGCCTAAAAGCATAAAAAGAAAATTTTATGGTCGGTAATTATAAGGAATACCATTAAAAGTTTTTCTGTTTTTTTTTCATTATTTGCAGTGTTTATTTATTAGCAACTATGAGCTTCGGATTTGAGGAGTTCAGTATTAAAGGAAATTTTATGATTGATAATAACATAATATGATTATAAGAATTTAGAGAAAGGTACGTATTTTTTTGCACCAATTTAATGATTTCACAATTTTTAAATATGCTCCTATGACCTATATTTAGAATTTGATCCAGATTATCCGTGAGAATTCGAATAACCAAATTAAATATCTGAATAAAACAATACGAATTGCAAATTTGATTAATTATCTAATAAATTTCCCCTTGACCCCTCGCATATTTGTAATTATCTATAGCTAATTGAAATAAGGATAATTATCATCTTTTTGATTCATAGCAATGCTTCTTTTCATACAGTAATGAATATGATTGGTAATTTGGCCAATTAATAATATTAAAAAACTCCTTTCTTCATAAATTCGTTATTTAGAATTAAAACAAATATGTAGATGGGCTGATTAAATGTCCAAATCTTATTTCCTGTTCATATAAACTTTAAAGGAAATATATTATCCGTAAAAAATAGTTAATTTCGATTTTACAAGATAAACGATATTTTATATGACTAATGTCAAAAACAATTGGATTCCTGTCTGAGTTATTTTGTTTCCAAATTCTGTAAAAATATTCCAAACAAGTGCCATTTTCATGTACAGTAATAGCTTGCTTTATTTTGTTCAGAAAAAAAAATCATATTACGAAATTAATAAAATAATCTTTCCAACTTACTTCAGAATTGCTTTTCATAGGATAAAGGAAAATAAAATTTGTATTATTTATACTCAAATAAATAAGCTTTATTAAAGTTAACTTTATTTAAACTTACTTTTAGATTAGAAACTTTAGAAACTTTTCAGAAATAAATCACATTATTAATAACGAGTTTTCTATAAAAAAAACTTATGATTTACTTATGGGGTCCCTACAGGGCCCTCCCCAACGTTCTTTTTCCTAAATTACCTTCCTATCCTTCCCATAAACCGGGTGTTGCAATCAAAATCCATTGGGAGTAGTATATTTTATCAGCTACAGCTTATTTTAACCTACAAAAAATAATCATAGCACGCGTGTCGCGTCATGCTGCAATTTTATTGGTTGATCACGCAGCGGGATAGTTTCAAAAGGCCCTACGCTATGCTTCGGACATTCGGACAACTATTCACATCGATATAAAAACTTTAAGCGATAAAAAAAAAATTAGAAATGAAAATAGAAATGATTTTTTATTTCATATTCATATGAATTTTAATACAAATTCAACATTTTGTTTAACATGAACTGTCATATTACAAATAAATGAAATAAATGATTTTTCGCTGGGCTAAGTTCCATTAAATGACCTATTATTTTAACTAAATGACTTTTATAGATTGAAACAACTCACTTTTTTCTTCTTAATATATTATCGCGTTGGGAAAAAAAACAATCAATTAATAATAAAACTATAAAATAACTTTATTGACAAAATAAATATAACAAAATAAATTTTTATAATAATTAACAAAAAGAAGTGAAAGAATTCCACTAAAGAATTATCCATCCAATTTTAAAACCTTCAATTGTTAGTAACATCTTCAATGTCTACAGAAAATTCGTCTTGATCTTTTAACAAATTATCATTAAATTCATCAACTAATATGATAATATAAAAAAACAAACCAACAATTAAATATAATATTTTTTTTTAAAAAAATACAATAATAATATCAAATAAACTTACCATCATCAGGTATATCAAAATCGTATGGTTTACTACGTGTAATTATTTACCTTCTTGTTCTTCTGCTCATTTTTTTTTTTAAAAAAAATATTATTAATAAGTATTAAAAAAATGGACGTAATAAAGGAATTAGTTAATACAATACAAAATTTATTATACCTTCAGTTGCATTTTTCGGTTCTGGTATATTTTCAAAGTGATAAAGTTTACTAGTTGATAATGAATATAGCTTAGAACTCGAATTTTGATTTGTCTGAGAAATTTGGGATGAGTTATTACATTCTAAATCTTTTGAATCATTATCGTTATAAGAATCTTTCCACATTTTTTTAATTTCTTTAGAAAGAGTAAACATATCGGGTCTTTTTAGTGGATCAGCATCCCAACATTGTTTCATTAATTTTTTATATTCCGATGGAGTACCTGATATAATTTTTGGTCTCATACCATTAACGATTTTCATTGCAAGATCATAATTATGTTCATAATTATTAAAAGGTGTTTGTCCTGATGAAATTTCCCACATAAGTATACCAAAACTATAAATATCAGACGCAAAAGTATATTCTTTTCCAAATATAACTTCAGGTGCCATATAAGGAAGATTTCCATATATACTTTTTAATGGCTTATCAGCAGGTCCACAAAATCCAAAATCATCAACATACCAACAATTATTATATTCCAAAGTTAAAATATTTCCAGAGTGCAAATCTCGATGAATTGCATTATTTTCATGAATAGAATCAAGTGCTTGTATTAGATAATAAGCTACGTTTATTTTTTCTTTCCATGTACGTTGATGTTGTAAATATTTTCTTAAATCTGTTTCCATTAAATGCATTACAATCATATAATCTCCATTTGATGGATCTTGTGTTAATCCATAACATCCGACAAAGCTTGAATATTTATTGCTTAATGTTAAATTAGATATTGCCTATAAAATATAAATATCTTTTGTTAATTTTTGACTTTTGAATAATTTTAAAATATTATATATAAATAATTACCTCATTAAACCAATTCCTATTAGCACTTTTAATATTTTCTAATTTTTTAAGTACTACTTTTACTGTCTCAAATCTTTTTAATTGTTGTTCATCAGAATCCCATTCAAAAAAATTTCCATCAATCCAATCTGCTGTATAAATTTCGGAACATCCACCTTTAGTCATATATTTAATATTTTGTAAATTATTATATGGTATCCATTCAATTATTCTATCTGGAGCAAGTGATTCCATTTGACATTTTTGTATTAAATTGTCAATGTCATTATTTCCAGATGTCCAGTTTGAAAAATTATTTTTTAAGTTATTTCGAATACAATTTTCACAATACAATGTGGCTAAACAATTTTGTTGACATTTTTCACAAAACCTTTTTGTTCCTTCATTCGATAACATTTTATTATAATCATAAGATCTTGTTAAATCTGCTATTGCCACTGTTTTTGCATCTATTGTGAGAGTCTCATCATCAAGAATTATTCGTTTTTGGAATTCATGTATTTTGTCCACGTTATTGTGAATACTAATATCAGTTAATGCAAATGCTCTTTCAATTGCAGCATTAATAAGTTCTTCATCCATAATAAAATTTCCAGATAAGCTGCTCAAAATATATTTTTAACTTTGAAATTGTAAGGGATAAAAAAGAAATAAAAATAACGAAATGTTTAATTTGTTTTGGTGAAAAAAAATTTCGTGTAACACGATCTTCCAACCAATTTCCTTTTTCTAAAAAAATATCCTTTTTTGGTTATTTGAGACACAGCAAGGTGTAGATGTACTGTAAATGTAGATGTAGATGTATCACGGGTCAGGGACACACTCACTCAGGGTTTTTTCTTAGACTCAGTTTGATATGCGGCTGACCAAACATAACTTTTTTTAGATTAGCAACTGGTTGATGTGAGTAATTCTGGCCAGAATTATGAAATTTTCCAAATAAGGAAATTATGTGTAATGACGTATTCGGGTCAAATTTATAGTACTGACTCGAAAATTACGAAAATTTTCTAATAAAATCTAGTCACAAGTTTGATTTGGGACATGGTTACGTTTATAGATAAGCTCAAGTCAAAAAATTTTGTGGATTATTATAAAATCACGTGGGGTGAAAAATTTTGTGGTTGTTTATTCCAGAGTTAGCATAATTTATCGTAATCCCTCATGATTTCATAATTTATCGTAATCCTCATGATTTCATAATTTATCATAATTCCTCATGATTTCTCAATAATTATCATTAATTTCTCATGATATCTCATAATTTCTCATAATAATTTTTCATAATAATTTTCATAATAATTTCTCATGACATAATTTCTCATCATAAATTTCTCATAAATTTCTCGTAATAATTAATAATTTCTCATACCAATTTTCTCATAATAATTTCTCATAATAATTTCTCATAAATTTCTCGTAATAATTAATGATTTCTCATAATTTCTCATAATAATTTTTTCGTAATTATTTCTCATCATGAATTTTTCTCATACCATAAATAAATTTCTCATAATAATTAATAATTTCTCATAATATTTTCTCATAAATTTCTCATAATAATTAATAATTTCTCATTTTTCGTAATTATTTCTCATAAATTTTCATGATAATTTCTCATGAATTTTTCTCATACCAATTTTCCCATAACATAATTTCTCTCATAATTTTCATAATATTTTTTCGTAATTTCACTCTCAATACTCAATAATTTCTCATGATCTCTCATGATTTATCATGATTTGTCGTAAATTTATAAATAATTTCTAAGAATTTATTTATAATTATGGCCAGTACTATGGATTTGCCGAATTACGGTAATTACGCAATTTCCAGAAAAAAAAATCGTCAAAATTAAAATAAATTAAACAAATACTCATGTTAATTACTATTGTACTAAGGTCTCTTAAGATGCTGTTCCTAAGTGAAATTACGAAATGTGACTTAGTGCTAATAATTGTCTTCGCAAAAGAAGCGACATACCTGATGATTAGATCATTTAATTAGCTTATTTTCTGGCTGGTCGTTGGTGATTTTTTTTATTGAGATCAAATCATATGAATCAATAAAGAATTTTAGTGATACGAAATTACGAATACATGCTAATACGATCAGAAATACTTAAAAATAATATATGGACCAGACCAAATTTAGATCTGGCCATCTGGCCATAGATTCAATGATTCAATTACAAGCTAAATATACATATTACATATATAAATATGATTTAGTCAAACACATCTTTCATCAAGATTATAAAAGCGAAACAAACTAAACAACTATGATCAAACAACTCACAGTCTGACAGTCGCAACACTAAGAACAACCAATACAACTATAACCTATGATATGAAAAAATAGTATTTTTGGATTGAATATCACAAAAATACTTCGTAGACAATGCCGACATATTACTATATACCGACTTAAGGTGGTGATATCAATCTAGGAAGCGATGGATAGCTTCTTTGACAACTGGTATTTCTGGATATTTACTTGATGGATTGGAGAGGTAGGCTTGACTAAACGTAAACCCTGTGAGAATAGTATAAACTTTGATTTTATCAATTTATATCCAGGTGTCCCCCTTTTATTTTTTCACTTTTTAGACAAGTCCGAAACCCGAGAAATTTTTTTTTTACAAAATGAACCTTGTTACCCATAAATAGACCAATTCATAAAAAAAATAATACTACTTATAATAAGTAATTTGACAACCCATTTGCAACATTTTCAATTTCAATACATCATGACTTTTGATAAAGCAAAAATGCTTTATGGCATATGCAAACACAAAGTGCATTTATAAGATTAATTTTGACAAAGAAACATTAGAATTTATAATAAAATATTTTACAATCTAGTTATTAGTATCGATTTATTATTAATATAAAATTATTTCAAGTTGTTTTGTTATACAAACACTATTAACTATTATTTGTCGTTGTTATTATTATTAAATTAATGAATTAATTTCCCTTCCCTATTGCCGTTGTTTGTTGTTTAAACTACCATTACAGTACTTTTTATTCTAACTAAAATTTATCTAAGGATTTGTATAGATTTTATGTAGCGGTAATGTATTAATATACAAAAAAAAAATATATAATTAAACAAATTAATTTACTAAAATTACAAATAATTAATTTCACAATTGCTCAACAAATCTGCTTTGACCAGTAAAATTGGCGGAATCATTTGGTATCGGAAGTATATTAGAAACTGAATTCTTTATACTAGAAATAAATCTCATTGAAGACGATGATATGGATGACGCAATAGATGAACCTCCACTTGATCGTTGTCGTATACGAGCTCCTGGAGGAGCTACAGGATAACTATCATATGCATGACCATATTCCATTGAATCGTTATCTGATAATAAAAGTCCTTGAATTGCACATACCCTTGTTCTCTTCCTCACGACTATTAATGTTATCATTCCAATTGCTGCTGCGCCTACTACAGCACCTCCAATTGCTGGTCCTAACACATCACTATTTTTCATAGAGTCATTTTCGGTATATTTACCCACATCATTATTTTTTGTATTATCTGTACCATTTGATCCATCATCTGGTGTCCTTGATTTACCAGATTCTCCTGGTGTTCCTGGTGTTCCTGTTCCTGGTCCATTAGGTACATTATCGATTCCTCCTAGAGTTCCAGGTAGATTATCGATCCCTCCCGGATTTCCAGGTACATTACCAGGTCCTCCTGGATTTCCAGGTGCGGGTGCATTACCAGGTCCTACTGGATTTCCAGGTACGGGTGCATTACCAGGTCCTACTGGGTTTTCAGGTATTGGTGCATTACCAGGTCCTGCCGGAACTTCAGGTGCGGGTGCATTACCAGGTCCTACTGGATTTTCAGGTACTGGTGCATTATCTGGAATTCCAGGTGCGGGTGGTATGTTCCCACCAGGTGGAATGTTAGGTTCACCACCAACAGGCACGATGGGCTCTCCAGCTGTTTCGGGAGTTGTTGGTGTATTTCCTCCGGGAATTACTGGCTGTCTTGGTGGAGGTATTATTATAGGTGCTGGTGTTGGAATGGAATTTTCATTAGTTGGAATAGGGTTTGTAGGCAATGGAGGTAATTTTGGATCTATAGTTGTTGGTATAATTATTTTAGTTGGTTTATCAACTGTTACTGGAATATCTGTTATTGGAATATCTGTTATTATAGTCGGTTTTTCAACTGATATTGGGACATCTGTTATTGCTGTTGGGATACCTATTGGGATATCTGTTGTCGTGATTGTTGTGGTTGGTTGATCTGATGATGTTGGGATATCTGTAATTTTGGTTGTTGTGGTTGTTGTAGTAGGTCGAGTAGATGTTGTTGGTGTGGTCGATGTGATTAATGTTGGAATATCTGTAATTATAGTTGGTTGGTTAACTGATATTGGGATATCTAATACTGATACGGTGGGATCTGTGGTTGTTGTTGTATCTGTGGATGATGGTGTATTTGTGGATGTTGGGGATGCATTTGTTGTATCTGTGGACGTTGAGGCTGCATTTGATGTATTTGTGGGCGTTGAAGTATTTGAAGTATCCGTTGGCGTTGACGTATCCGTTGGTGTTGATGTATCCGTTGGCGTTGATGTATTTTTTGCCGTTGAAGTTGATGTATCTGTTGTTGGCGTTGAGGTATCCGATGTAGGAGTTGACGTATCCGTGGCTTTCGAGCTCGAGCCAGTCGAGCTTCCAGTTGAATCTGATGTCGGAGTTGGTGAAACTTTAGAAAAAAAATATAAAAAATAATAATGTTATTTACTATAATACTATAATTATAGTTATTAAAGATATTATACAGTACGTATATTATGACTATTTACCTGAGGACGAAATTCCAACTGTAACTTTATTATTAAGTTTATTTTTTTTTAAAAAAAAGTGATGATTAGAATGTGTGTGCTTATGAAATTGAACATTGATTTTGTTTGTTTAATACTTACCATCGACATTAACTTGTCTTGACCGAAGTTTTATCACGTGAGATAACCCGTGAATTTTTTCTAAGCTCGTTCTTGCTCGAGTCCGTTTTATTCTTTTATAACAATGTGAATTTACAAAGCCTGTCCAAAAAAAAAAAAAAATTAATGATTTAATTAAAATTATTAAAATGATTCTAATTTTTTTTATCTCTTAATAATTATAATTATCTTAAAAGATTAACCATAATTGGTAATCTTAAACACTAACCATTATCGCCTACCAATAATAAAACAATTATAATTATGAGACTTAGAGATCTCAATCTCATACTTTGTTCTCATGTGAAATTTTTTTTTTTTTATTAATGAAAGTAATGGGAGAGAAGAGGAAAGGTGAAAAAGAAAGGAAGGAATAGGGAAGGAAAGGAGGGAAAGGAGGAAAGGAAAGGAAGGAGAGGGAATTAAGAAATGAAAGAGGGAAAAGAAAGGAAAGAACTAATAATAATAACAACAGAACGAGAACGAAAAGAAAATGATTTTTTAATGCATTTCTCCTTTTATTTATTTTATTTTTGTTTATTTTTATTATATGTCTGCAACTAATTAATATAATATATTGTGTATCACTGACGATCAATTATTACATTTTTTTTTGTCAAAAAAAATTTTAACTAAAATTAAAATTGTACATTATGATTTTAAAAACAATGAAATGCTTAATAATACATATCACGTGGTTTAGGTCACGATAAAATGTATTACGTACGAAAGTAAAGTATTTCAAATGGTTAAAGGAAAAGATATGAAAAAAAATGCACTATTCCGTATTTAAAATGTACTTAATAAATATTTAATAACAGATTGGATGAAAAGATAAATTTCTTATAGGAATATTTTTTAAAATTAATTTTTTTTTCTTTCGATAATTAAATTTTAATCTTTAATCTTTCCATAAAAATGAAGACAAAATAAGATACCAATAAAACAGGTGCTTTCTATGAGTAATTATTCATGTGTTAAAATATTAATTACTTGTTTATTCACAAATAATAACATCATGTATTCCAACTTTTCGCCATTTCGTAATTTCGATTTTGACTGCAATAACTGTAATAGGCGGACAATACATATTTTCTCATTTTACAAATATTTATTAATTTATTAAGCACCAATTAACTAATAAAGAATGTCGTTTCCGAATATTCGTATTTTTGTTCGATGTAAAAATCGAAATTTAGTGTAACATTCAACTGTCGGTACAAAAAACTATTGTAATTTTCCTTTCTGGTAAATGATTACTTTATTCGTACATTTTTAATTAAATCTATCCCGATTTTGTCAAACCCAAGTACCAACCTTTTGGGTTTATTCTACAAACGCATGATGATGAATTACCTATTACGAAATTCTGTGTAACATTGAGATCTGCTGCACGAGAACGAGAATATAAACAAATAATAATTAATACAGTGTTACCGGTGTTACTTTACATTGTTCGGTTATTTCCTTAATAATTTTACCCATAAATTCATCAACAGTAACTGGTCTTTATTTGACGTGGTAAAACTTATTAAATAAATAAAGGTATTAAAAATTTTTCTTTTTTTTTCTTTCTTTTACCATCATATTTCGTCTTCTATTGAATTTTATAAATTAAATGTTATATTTATAATTGTTGTAACAAAGAAAATTACCCATTTTTATATATTAAGAAAGCTGGAACCATAAATTAACAATAGTTAAACTAGTAAGTTTACTTTATAAGAGCAAATAATATATTTGAAATGATGATAAAATATATGAAACGTATACAAAAGGGAATTTACAAAAAAAAAACTCATGAACCGCTTTTTTAAATAAATATTACTACTATTTTGTCTTTAATCGGCATTGGAATGATAATCATAATTATAATCATTATGGATAAAAAGATTACTTGTCTTGCCATTTCTTTAGTACTCATATTTCATTCTGTAAGTTAATTAGCGTTTCATCATCAATTATGATTTCTATGGTCCCTTAATCAATCGAACGTATTAAAGTAACAATTCGTTTTCACAAAATTTAAGAGATCGACAAAATGCATTCACCACCAATTAAATTATAGATCTCGGAAAATTCCCGTTTTGCCGAATTTTCCGAAGATTTTAAAAATCTAAGTCCCAGCCAATAATATTTTTTGATCATATGATGAAGATTTAATTCAACTAAATATGGTACCCTATTAACTTACTTTTTTCCGTAAATTATCAAAATGTTGTTTTTTTTCAATGAAGGAATTAAAGTTGAATAAAAATCATTCGTTGATGACAATATTTACAATATTTATTGGTTACACTATTAGTTAGTTACATTGCATAATGAATTAATTTGTATAGCAGTTTCATAATAGAATTCTTTTCATAATAATATTACTACCAAACATTAATACTTTATAATTATATTTAGCCTTCATAATAAACTTTAATATTATTATTAATTCCTCCCTCAATTCAATTTTTTGATCGATAAAATGTGGCGCAGTCGTTACGGCAACACTAGCAGACGTGAAAATTTTTGTGTATCATGTTTTAAAGAAAGAAACAACATAACAAGAAAATATTATTTATTAATGAAAAAGAAAAAAAAAAGACTTCCGAAATTTATTACCTCAAGGCACGCAAAGTCGAAAAAAATCGTTCCTACAAAATAAAAGAGATATTAATGCCAAGAAAGAAGAAAAAAAAAGAGAACAAATCTGTTCCGAAGATCGATCAATTGATTGATTAACTGAGAATTTTCGAAAACCGGTTTATCTGAAAATCACAGCCAAATATAACTCGGTTATCTGTTATTAACTTTTAACTAATTGGTTATATTAAAACCGGTTATGACCGATCATCAACTCGACAATATTAAACTGATTATCGATTCGGTTAACCCGGTTTTTGTACTAACATTTCGAAACTCTCATGTTACAAATCTCACTCTAAAGAGGCCAAATTACCTAATTTATGTAATTTATGTGATTTTCCGGCAACATACAGTAAACCTGTAAATCCCAGCAGGGTAAACTTACATGTTTACATGATTATCCTAATAAATGTAACGCGAAATTTTTCGTTTTTTCTTTGAAGAGTGACTTTTAGAATTAATTTACTTTAGTAGAATCTGAAAATGAAAATTGTATTGTAGTACTATTTATGTTAAAAATGTGACAAAGTTACAAAAACATCTTGAAATTTGTACTACTAACGATGAAAATTTATAGTTGTTAAATGTCACCGCAGGTGATCATCACCGCACATGAATTACTTTACAGTATTTGAATTTTCGACTAAAATATTAACCTAATCATAATAAACACTACTAATATGTGTAAATTGTGAATAGAAAAAGGTTTTCTAAGGTTGAAAAGGCTATTGTTCAGTTACTTTTTACGAAAAAACATGAAAAAATCATCAAATCAAATTTTATGTGTCTTCGATAATTAAAGGCAATTCCTACTAAAGAAGAGAATCACACTACACAAAATATTGCTAATGGAAATGAAAAAGTTATGCTTGAGATTGGTGAATCAAAAAATTGCTGCAATCATTACTGATAATGCACCGCAGGTTGAAGAATTTTACAAGAGTATCCTCTTAAAATTTTTTTTGGGTTGTTTGGTACACGGAATTCATTTGTGGATAAGAGATATTTTAAAATTAATATTGGCATCTCACTATAGTAAAACTATTTCATTATTATTGCCAGGTGAAAATCAGATGGAGATAACATTTTTATTCCTTAAAAAATTTACTACTTATTAAATCCGCGGTACAAGCAAGATGATGTTTCACTAAATTCTGACGTTAAAGAAATAATTATTTCTGATATTTTTTTGATTAATGTAAAAATATTAAAAAAAAAATTTTGTAGAATTTCTATTAAATTTACAAAAAGATCAACCTACTTCATCAACGGTTTTTGTGG
This sequence comes from Glomus cerebriforme, assembly GCA_003550305.1. Classification (NCBI taxonomy): domain Eukaryota; kingdom Fungi; phylum Glomeromycota; class Glomeromycetes; order Glomerales; family Glomeraceae; genus Glomus; species Glomus cerebriforme. The sequence continues at coordinate 20,139 of QKYT01000331.1, read as the reverse complement.
AATTAACTTCTTTAGAAAACTTAATTATAAATAATGTTTCATTTAGAAAAGCATATAATCCAATTGTTTTATTAGCTTACAAATTTGTACCAAAACATTTGTGTCTTTTAAAAATAAACATAAGTTATTAATGGAATATGCTGAATATGTAGGCAAATGCGGTGATTTTTCAAATTTACATTTATGGGGGACGAACTTCCCCAGCGTAAACCAAAAAATCGCGAAAATTGGCAGAATTAGCCATGGGACGAATAATATGTGACAAATATTATTTCACACCAAAAAAAATTTTTGTCCCTATAATATACAGTATAGTAAAAATGAAAAGCAGTAAGGTTGACGCAGGTGATGAATTTGATATACTGTACAGTATATAATGAGCAGATAATAATTTTTCGCGTTGTTTCGATTTTTTTCGCTCCATTTGCTGCAGATTTTGTCCTAAAAGAACATGTCCATTTCTTTTGTTATATTTATTGTTTTATGTTTTTTTATTTTTTTTTTATGGTTTAAATAATTTTTAAATATACAAAATACACTACTGAAAACTACTAGGTAAAAAGTATTTAGAATATATTGTTAAACTGTTAAACTTAAAGAAAGATCTTTTGTCCTTGCAATAGTTTATAGAGAAGCTTACATGGATTTACTATTGTAGCTTATGTTTTAATAGTAAAGAATATAAAAATATAGATTTTGTATAGTATTAGGCTAGATTATCTTTGCTCAAATTAAAGAAAACTTTGTTTATTTACATTAAATTTTTTAAAATAATAAATAATATATTCAATAAATTTATGAAATGAAAAAAGAATTATTCTAAATAAATGTTCCTTTGCTTATTTTTCTTAGATAATTATTTATTCTCAGTTGTTTCTTTGCGAAAAATATTGGAAAAATTTTTTATTTACATCACGAAAATTTTCTAAAGATAAATGCCATACAAAACAAATCTGACCAATAAATTTAATAGTACACCCTTAGGATAAAGGTCTACACCGTTTTTTGGTGGTTAATCTGGGGGACAGTTCGATCTTGGGTCGCACTATATAATTTGTCACCTCGCATCACCCTCTGTTTTTCATTTTTACTATGTATTTTGGGACAGAATTTTTCGATATGAAAATCTTATTTGTCACCTATTATTTGTCACATATTTAATTTCTTAAATGCAGTAATGCCGCCCAAAAATTACGGATCGAACCCGGCTTTAGACATCTCCCGTTTATGGAATGAGGTCTATTAATTGGTGATGGCTTCTTAAAAGTTGTTATTAGTTTAAAAGTTTTATCAGTACTTGCTACTTCTGCTGCGAATGAAAGGAATTGGAGTACATTTGGGTTTATTCATATAAAGCTAAGAAATCTTTATGATGCACGATTAAAAAATTTGGTTGGAATCTAAAATAATTCGGGATTTAGATTTAATAAAAGAACTAAATGACGTGAAACTTGAAGATATAGAAATTAATGGGGAAATTGATCTAGATGATATATGATATACTATGTTCATTTAAGTTCGTACATTAGTAGAGTTATCAATATTTTGCCCAAAATTATCATTAGACTAACTCCCTACTAGCATAATATAATACGCGGACGAAATATAATTTCTGCCGGTACTTAGTTTAAATTCTGGCCAAACTTATAATTCCGGCCAGAATTAAACCAATTTTGATCATAACGAAAATATGATTATTATTATCGTTTCTCATGGAATGCATCATATTTAATTAATTTTAGCTTTTGGCACATTTTGATTGTAGTCTCAATGGTTTAACCCTCACTCCTACATTATTAAAAACATTAGAGTTCGCAATCAAAGAATAATTACAGATTTCAAACCATAATATTTTCAATTCAAAATGTTTATAGATTTATCATCGATTTTTTCTTTGGCATTTACCTTTGTAATAATTTAAAACTTTTCAATCAAGTATTTCTCCGTGACCATAGAAAGTCGCATTATTAATTACAATAAATCGAGTCACAAAAATTACAGAAAGAATTTTATTTCTAATAATCTATCATTTAATTAAATAATCTTACAATAAACTTTTATTAATAAAGAATAACTAATTATAAAGGAAAACAAAACTCAATTATCAGAATTTTTCCATTCAAAATCTTCATCGATATGCCAATCAAGGTCGTAATTTTTAACTATCCCTTTTTTTATGTATTTTTTGACTAAATTTGTTAATTGCTGCTGCTGTTCTTTGTTTATAAAAAGACTATAATAAAAACAATATGGATTTGCTTGTAATAACATAGGAATTCTGTCTTTCCAATTATCAAAAAATGATTTTAGAGATTCCAACTTAAGTGTCTTAAAAGAAGAAAACTTAAACTTAAATAAATTAATTGGTGATGATCTAGCTAGTATTTTGAATAAATTATCCCAATCAGGATTATTTTCAAATATATTAATAACCAATCCATTTAAATATTGACACTTCATTAATAAATTTTCCAATTCTAAAATATCAGCATTGATAAAGGATAGTTTAAGGTATTTAAGGTGTGCACAATTTTGATAAATTACTTGGATAAGTTTTCTATTATCAACACCTTCATAACAAATACTGATTTCAGCAAGATGACCTTTTGTATTTTCAATTAATCTTGCTAAGATTATAGATGGGACTTGTTGAGCTCTTAGAATTTTTAAATTAGGTAAAGATGCATTTTTTAAATAGCCCCAATTTGTGTAATGAGGTTGTATATTCGTTAAACTAAAATTCATTGAACTTAAATTTATATCTAAACTTAATAAATTTACGAGGTATGAGAGAATTCTTGTAGTGGGAGTCCATTCTATTTTTAAATATTGAATTGTATTCACATTTTTAATTAATGATTCTTCAAGAATTTTACAATGTGATTTTTCTCTCACATTTGCATAACAGTTGAAACAAACATCTCTAAGATTTTTTTGAGCTTTAATTAATTTAACGATTCCAAAATTATTATTGTACTGCACAATATCATCAAATCTCAATTTTTTAATTGATTTGCATATACTAGACAATCCTATTAAAATATTTTGGTTGATATTTGCATCACAACGAAAATATTTAAGTTCTGAAAGGCAATGTTCAGCTCCTGAAATAAGGTGTATTTGATAATCAAATTTTTGCGGTATATAAAGATCAAAAAACTTTGTATTTCCATTGATAAATAATTTCAATACTTCGTTCCTTATAATAGACATGTTAGACTTTTGAGTTTTTTTTAAAGAAACATTCATACATTCTTCTAAAAGATATAAATTTAAATGTCTCCAGTAACTAATGTAATTAAACAAAGGTCGTCGATATATTTTTTTTGTAAAAAGATCAATTCCTTGGTTCTTGAGAATATTTCTTGATTCTTCTGATAAATGTAAAAGTATTACGTTAAATAATATATTCTTTATATTATCAGTTGGATAATATTGCCCAGGAATTTTCCATAAAATTGGTACTGTCGTTTCACACCAAGTTCTATTAACTAAAAGACATGAATAAAGAGATTTTCTATCATCTTTCAATTCTTCAAGTATTAAAAAAATTACGTCCTTGTTGAGCTTCATGTTATGCTTTGCATTTTAAAAGAAAAATTTTGTAACTAATTTAAAGTGGATTATTTTTTAAAAAAGAACTTCGATTGTTTAACCCATGCATTTAGTATGAATGGCGTGGCGTACTGTGTGTAATAAACAATACATCAAACTATACTTGATATAGAAAGTTAAAAAATTAAATACTTTTATGAAGATCTGCGCAGAATTTTTGTTTCTATGCATATTCCGACTACGTAAGATAAATCAATAGTTGAATTATTTTTAATTAAATTATGAGATGATTTTAATGATATAGAGTATATATATATTTAATAAATAATATTTCCACAAAAACTTTGAATATTATTTCAAAAAGTACAAAAAAAGCATTATACAATCCTAAGAATTTTAGTAAAACACTCATTTATAATAAAATTAAATATCTAGTATGTTTTTATTGATATTGGTTTTCAATCAATTATTTTAAATTCAAGGAAATTAATTTTGTAATGATTTATAATTAATGGATAAATCCTTGTAAAATATGACAATAAAGAGAAATCATGCTTAATAATTAAATAAATATATGTTCTATTCACGTCAGCTTTTAAAATTTAAATATCAGAAAAATATCGTCAAAATCAAGTGTTTAACTCTTTTAAAAAGTTTTCTCCTATAAAAAAAGAATGTTTCATCAAAAATGTCCCCGTGCATCCAGAAAGCGTCCGGAAACTTGCAATATTTTGGACGTTGAGTTATTGCTTCTAGAAAACATCCAGAAAATGTCTAGGCGAGTTAATGTCTCGTGTCCAGAATATTGCAATTTCTGGACTTTTCCTGGGCGTGTGAAACATTTTCCGGACGCACTCAGAAATTTTTGATGGAAATTTCAGGACATTCTTTTTTATAGGGATTCTGTTGTTTTTTCCATTTTGTCCCTTCTTTGGCTTTATCTCCATTTTTGGAATGTTCTTTGATTTCTTCTTTATCTGTCATTATTGGCGACATTTTTCTTTATTATTCTTTTTAAATTCCAATAATTTGTTATATTTCTTGTTGTCCTTTAATAATTCACCAGATTGCAAATATTTTTTTTTGCTTAATATTTCTTTTAACTTGTTATCTGTCTTTTCTTTCTAAGCAACTCCTGTTTTTAAAAAATTAGCTAACAACTGGCTGGAAAATTTACAAAATAATAAACACGTGAAATGAATTTGCTGGCAATTTGCTTGGCAATTAATATAAGTAATTTCATGAGGAGTTAGGAATATCAGAGTTTTTTTCCCGAAGGGAAAAAAACTATGGTGTTCCGCTCCCCATGAAATTACTAAGTTATACCCAGGAGCGTGTGACTTATGGTCATTATTACTATCACGTGCAATTATTTATAGTATTTATTTTTTATACTTTTTTATACTTTTATTATTCTCTTGTTTACTGGTTTTTTTCTACAATCCCATAAATTAATATTGGAAATATAATGTTTGAAATTATAATAATGTTAAAGTAGAAGTTATTATCAAAGCATTTGAATAAACAATGTAAATTTTTATATATCTATAATAAAGGGCAAATTATTTGAAATCTATAAAAAAGTTTATCACCGGGAAAAACAGCATAAAAATATCCTATAATCGGGAAAATTATGATGTTCTTTATCATAAGTCACACTTAGTGTGACGGGGTATAAGTGTATAACTCAGCTAATTTTCCCGTAACTTATGAATTATTTGTATTACAGAAGGAAAATATTGCTACGTTTTCTTTCATTTACTTCATTCTATCTTTCTCTTTTTGCGTCTTCTCTGTTATCTCATTGAGCTATTTTTCTTTGTTATATTATTTCTTTACCCATATTTATCTATTATTTTTTTTTATTCTAATCTTTTTTAATTTTTCACATTTCAAACATGCTGAAATGGGTTAATTATCTTGAATATTTCCAGTAGTGAAGGATCAGAACATTTCAAAGATCCAGATTATCTCAGCAATTCTTCATCTTTTTTTTTTACTTGACATTCATTCTCTGAAAGTAACTTTTCACCTAGCTATCTTTCTCTTAAAGTTGTTATATATTTCTTATTTTATCTTGAAGTAGTATTTCTTCTTTTTTCTTTTATCTTTTTGCCATTTGTTGATATCTTCCCATCCCTGATCTCATTAGTTTTTAATATTGCTTCATAAACATAAATACAAGGAAATGAAATGAAAAAGGGAATTCTAATCTAAACCAAACTGGCCAAATAGGAGATACTCGACTATCTGACTGGTCTTTTCTTACCTGATATGAAGAAGACCTCATATACAGTATAAGAAAGATAAGAGGAAATCAAACTGACTGGCCAGATAGCTATCTGACTAGTCTTTCCTTGCCCAATATGAGGAAGACCTCATATACAGTATAAGGAAGATAAGAGAGAAGTTAAAGGGACTGAGAATCTAGATTTAAAAAGGAAAAAAATATAAGATAAAATTATTGAAGGAGAGAAAAGTTTAAGGGAGAATCCATTAAAGAAAAAAAATTCCTAGTAAGTATTTATAATTTTTTTTTTTTTTACCTTTTGTAAAATTTACAAAGGATGTGTCATAAGAATTTATTATGTATTTTTATTATTTATTGTGCATTTTATTATTTTATTACCAAATTTATTTATCTTTAATCATAAATTACTAATGGGCCTTCTTATATTTCTTTACATTACTCTTAACCTAAGATATTTATTATAGAAATAACTAATTTTTACTTATACAGTTACCACTAGATATAATAAACCTGCCATTCTGAAAGATTTAGTTCAGTATATAATGAATTTAATATATGATATTCATGCTATATACTGAAATATAAATAAAATTATAGATACATGATCACTAATAATTTGAAAAAATAATTATTTGTCAATATACTATACTATAAAACATATTAGAATTCTTAAAACAAAAATTTTTCTAATACCAGATACTACAGAGTTTTTATAAACATTTATTTTTAATTTATTGAAGCAAGTACAACCTACATGTATATCTAAATTTAAGGAATATAAAAGTTCCTATTTAAAATAGATTATGACATTAGGTAAATCCTCTTAAGGGAATTTACTTTGCCTAAAAAAAGAAATAAATTTTAGATTAAACATAACCATCTAGTATTACTTTGAAAGAAAAAGAAGAAAAAATCTATATTAAAAAAGTCTAAGTTATTTCTATAAAGGGTCTAAAAATCAGAATGTAAAAAATTACTGGTGGCCCAAATAAACCATAAGTATTATGAGACTATAAATATTTTTTTAGTAAAGCTGCTATTTCCTAGGGGTGTGGGGTACAACAAATGTGTTACACAATAATATTCCTAATAAACATAACTGTCCTATATATAAAATTCATATGTGTTACTAATAAAATGTAACGATCAATAGAGAAAATACCCTTGCAATTAAAAAACTCAGCCAATTAAACTAAGTTATTCTTGAAATGTGGTGATCATTACATCTCTTTTATTATTTTCAAGTCTTTTAAATACATTTGAACGTTGCTAAAGAAAAGAAAAATACCATTGGCAATTTTATTTCAGTATTTATGATAAAAAAATCAATATGTAAAAACTTTAAACAAGTTTATTTTAATAAATTTTTAATAAAAAAGTGGGTTATTATTATCAAAAAATATTTTTTATTATTTTTTAATTTAATTTTCTTTATACATATTTTAGAATAATACTAAAATAATATAATACATTAATAACTAACTTAAGAAAGCCAAAAATGCACCAATAATCATAAAATTTTGGAAATATACAATTTTCACTAATACTAATCTACTCTTGAACATTAGCTTTTAAAAATGTCACGTATCAAAAGTTATAGCTTTTGAGATGTTCCTTGATATATTAAATTAATAAATGATTGTTGTATTCAGGAATAGACATCACTGAACAGTTATAATAATTACACAAATTACATAACATAGTAAATAGTACTCCCATACTCCTAGCCATTTCTTATTATAAGTCATATGACATTCATGTGACAATTTGGTATACTAAATATATAACTAATATATTTAAGCTGATTAAAATAAGTTCAGATGCAATATATAGTAATTTATTATAAAAAAATCAGTTTTGTAAAATTTAACAAGTTTTTGATATAAATAGGTTTATTATATCCAATAATAATTGTATATAATCAATTTTAAATAATTTTTATAATATTTATCTTACTTATCAATATTAAAAAATATTTTTTATTTTTTTTGGTTCTAAAAAGTTAAGATTAATATCTTTATTAAGATAAATGTAATATATAAAACAAATAGTATTTTCAAAAAATAATTACATTTTTGAGTTTATTAAAAATAAATTATTTATTTAATAATATTTATTATTTTTTAAAAACATTAATTTTTATAAAATTAAAAAGAATTTTATTTTTTATTACATCTGTGATATGTCATATGGGTCATACCACTGGATTTTTATTGGCTAAAATTTTTTGTCACACTTGTTTTGTAATACATTAAAATTGTAAAAACTTTTTTATATAATTGTTAATTTTTTTTTCTTTTATATTTTTTTTATTACTTTAAACTTTGAAATACAGTAGTTTTGTTTTTTATTAAAACTTTTTTTCAAATATATATTAAACTTATTTTTATAAGGTTAGCTATAATATTTATAAAGAAAAATCATATTTTTTTATAATAGTACTAATTTTTGAACTTTTTATTTTTTTATTTACTAATATTAGGGCATAATTTTACCACTTTTAACAAAGTAAATCAATTTTCTTTATTAATTAAAAGTTGTTTAATAGGTCCAAAACTGCTAGAATCTTAAATTTCATGAAGATATAGTTAATACTTATAAAGTTATTTACATTTTTCATAATGGTACTAACTCACAAATTTATTATTTTTTTTTTTTATAACTTTAGAGTGTATTTTGAGTACTTTGTCAATGCAAATTGACTTTCTTTATTAATTAAAAGTTGTTCAACAGATCTAAAATTACTAGAATCTCAATTTTCATAAAGTTACAATTAATATTTGTGAAGTTATTCCTATTGTTTATAATGGTACTAACTCATAAATTTTATATTTTTTCTGTTTTATAACTTCAGAGTATATTTTGAGTATTTTGGTCAATATAAATCAACTTTTTTTATTAATTAAGAATTGTTCAGCAAGTCCAAAACTACTAGGATCTTAATTTTCATAAGGTATAATTAATACTTATGAAGTTATTCACATTTTTTATAATAATACTAACTTTTAAATTATTTATTTTATAACATATTTATTTATTTAGCTTCACAATGTTTGTGCATTCTAAATTATACTAAAAAAATGTAATTTATTGAATTTTTTGAATATATTAAATAAACTTTTTTATTAAGATAGTTAAATTCTAAAGTTTAAATATAAAACATTAAAAAGAAATATTAATAATGATTTAAGAGTAATATTTTAAAATTAAAGATTGTATAATAATTAGGAACATGTAAAAATACAAGAGATAAAAAGAAAGAAAAATTAAGATATAAATAATTTTAAAAAATAATTTTACTTAAGAAGAAAATGCTTAAAATACACTCTGAAGTTCCAGAATAAAAAGAAAATAAAATTAGTGAGTTAGTACTATTATAAAAAATGTGAATAACTTCATAAGTATTAATTGTACCTTCATGAAAATTAAGATTCTAGCAGTTTTAGATCCGCTGAACAACTTTCAATTAATAAAAAAAATCAATTTACTTTGTTCAAAGTAGTGAAATTATACCCTGATATTAGTAAATAAAAAAATAAAAAGTTCAAAAATTAGTATTGTTATGAAAAATGTGATTTTCTTTATAAATATTATAGCTAACCTTATAAAAATAGGTTTAATATATATTTAGAAAAAAGTTTTAATAAAAAATAATTATTTCAAAGTTCAAAATAGTAAAATAAACAATTATATAAAAAAGTTTTCATAATTTTAATGTATTACAAAACAAGTGTGCCAAAAAATTTTAGCCAATAAAATCCAGTAACGTAAGTACATAACTATGCAATATATTATAGGTGCAATAAAAAATAAAATTCAATTAAAAATTAATATTCATATAAAAAAATATATAATTTAATCAAAAAAAATATATATAATTTAATCAAAAAAAAAA